>JAKUCM010007563.1:0-26064 GCA_023374145.1 Lepidium sativum | reverse complement strand
TTATTATTATTATTATTATTATTATTATTATTATTATTATTATTATTATTATTATTATTATTATTATTATTATTATTATTATTATTATTATTATTATTATTATTATTATTATTATTATTATTATTATTATTATTATTATTGTTATTCTTACTATATCTTTCATAGTCCTATTTTCATTTTTTTTGTGTTTGTATAATGAAAATGTGAAGTCCTTTTGGTTGAATGTCTACTATAGTAGCTTAGCTTCGTATAATAAAGCTTGGAGTTTGAGTTATAAATCAACTTATTCACATATTGACATATATCATGTATATTTGTTAATGCTTATTGTGATAAAATTTCAGGCATTTAGCCCTAGAGGAAGCTTAGAATGGATGATAACACTCTTCTCATTATCGACACTACCGAACACGCTGGTAATGGGAATCCCATTACTGCGGGCAATGTATGGCGACTTTTCGGGCAACCTAATGGTGCAGATCGTGGTGCTTCAGAGCATCATATGGTATACTTTAATGCTCTTCTTGTTTGAATTCCGTGGCGCTAAGCTTCTCATCTCCGAGCAGTTCCCGGAGACTGCTGGCTCCATCACTTCCTTCCGAGTTGATTCTGATGTTATCTCTCTTAATGGCCGTGAACCCCTCCAAGTATATATGACTCTTTACCTTTTTCATTAACGTAACTGTCTTTTTTAATATCCTAATTAACTCATTGCTTAACTCAACTTTACATTTTTGGTTTTTATATGTCAAATTCAGAAAATTACTTATTTATTGATTTCCTTAATGATTAGACTGCTGCGGAGATAGGTGACGACGGAAAGCTCCATGTGGTGGTCCGAAGATCAAGCGCCACGTCATCGATGATCTCTTCGTTCAACAAATCTCACGGCGGAGGTCTAAACTCTTCCATGATAACGCCGCGAGCTTCCAATCTCACCGGAGTCGAGATTTATTCTGTTCAGTCATCAAGAGAGCCAACGCCGAGAGCTTCAAGCTTTAATCAGACTGATTTCTACGCAATGTTTAATGCAAGCAAAGCTCCGAGTCCTCGCCATGGTTACACCAATAGCTACGGTGGTGCCGGAGCTGGTCCCGGCGGAGATGTTTACTCGCTTCAGTCGTCTAAAGGTGTGACCCAAAGAACATCCAATTTTGATGAGGAAGTTATGAAGACAGCCAAAAAAGGAGGACGAGGAGGTCGAAGCATGAGTGGAGAACTATACAACAATAATAGTGGTATGATTTTTCATTTCTTTTGCTCTAAAATATAACTAAGATACCAGTTGAGAAATAATTTTACATGTATGTTTATATAATTGTGGTCAGTTCCGTCGTATCCACCACCGAACCCGATGTTCACTGGGTCAACAAGTGGAGTGAAGAAAAAGGAAAGTGTTGGAGGACAAGGACAGAACAAGGAGATGAACATGTTCGTGTGGAGCTCGAGTGCTTCTCCTGTGTCTGAAGCCAACGCTAGGAACGCTATGACCAGAGGTCCCTCCTCCGATTTACCCACCGACCCTAAACCTTCTCAGGTTCCTCCTCAAGACAACCTCGCTACTAGAGGTTTGTTCAAGAATTTTTAATATCGTATAACAACTGTTTCAGAAATCCAGATGTTACATAAATGTAGATTAAATAAAAGTCTGATGGTGACAGCGATGCAGAATCTAATAGAGAACATGACACCGGAAGAAAAGGGCATGTGGATGATCAGATGGAGCAAGAGGGTAATAACGAGGGGAAGTCAGGGGTAAATTCGTCACCTTACATAGGGAAAAAAGGCAGTGACGTGGAAGACGGTTCTGGTCCGAGGAAACAACAGATGCCGCCGGCGAGCGTGATGACGAGACTGATACTGATAATGGTTTGGAGAAAACTTATTAGAAACCCTAACACTTACTCGAGTCTCTTTGGCCTTGCTTGGTCCCTTGTCTCCTTCAAGTACTAAGTCACTTTATCACATACATAATAATCTCTTAATTTGTCACTTTATTTGATGTTGGTCTTTTTATGTGACAGGTGGAATATAAATATGCCAACCATAGTCAGTGGATCCATTTCGATTTTATCTGATGCTGGTCTTGGAATGGCTATGTTTAGTCTTGGTAATTCGTGACCCATCCTCTTCATATTTTTTGATTGATTTTATAAATATTTGGGGATTTAATTGGTGATATATTTATATGTATCTAGGTCTATTTATGGCACTGCAACCAAAGATAATAGCTTGTGGAAAATCAGTAGCAGTCTTTGCAATGGCCGTACGGTTCTTAACCGGACCAGCCGTAATCGCAGCCACCTCAATTGCTATTGGTGTTCGAGGCAATCTTCTTCACATCGCCATCGTTCAGGTTATATATCCTTTATATTTCTATATATATATATATATATATATTTCAATCTAATTTACAATTTACGATTTATTAAAACTGTTCTTAAAATGATATTACATGTGAATAAAAAATTGCTGATAAATAGAATTATATTTTGAAGGCGGCTCTTCCTCAAGGAATCGTTCCTTTTGTTTTCGCCAAGGAATACAACGTCCATCCTGATATTCTTAGCACTGCGTAAGTCATAATATATTTCATTTTCAAAAATTCAAAAGCAAAATGTTTTAATTTATTACATAATATAAGTTTATGTTAATTGTTGTTTTGCAGAGTTATATTCGGAATGCTGGTAGCTTTGCCTGTAACAATACTCTACTACATTCTTTTGGGGCTTTAAGTTAGAAATCTAACATAAATTGGCAAATCAAAGGCGATAGGACCAAAGGTGAATTTTTTTGAGAAAAAAAAGATTTACAAGAACGAAAAATGACTAATTCCAGGTCAGGCTTAGGTGGATGGACCATGCAGTGTCGCATTAATTATATTTTAGCATATGATATAGTAAACATTTTAGATCTTATTGTGTAATTTATATGCACATGCATGTACGTGACACTTCTTAATTTTTTTATACATTTTATTAAATTTTGGGATGTGCGCGTACAATAATTTTATTTCTTTATTTATCGATGGTCGTGAATTAATGTTATAAAGTCAGTACTAATATTTCAATTATATACTACATCGCGCTAAGTGTGTCTTAGATTAGAATTTTAGGTTTTATTTATTTATTTTGTAAATCTGTACATATAGTTTTTTATTTATTTTGTTTTGGATCAAATGCCAATTCGTCGAAATTTAGCCTTATTTTAATTTCATCTTTTGTCTTATATTTTTGTATGTATATGAAGTTGTGAACGTTGTGTTTGGATAAAGGTAGTCTAATTTTAAATACGTTGAGTAGATGACAAAGATACTTAACGATTTCTTCAATATTAAATAGCACACATATAAAAAAATCGGTGACAACTAATATATATTGTGTCTGAGGTTATTAAATTAAACTATATAAGCAAGAACATAAAGGTAATTATCACCGATGTATCATCACACTGGACGATTGATTGTAAAAATATAATGATTTGTAGACATTTTAGTTATGCACTGCTTTTGTCAATCCCAGTTGATGCTTTTTAAAAATTAAATTAGATAGGAAGAAGAAGAAAATGAAAACAATGGCTTGGCTCTGAAGTCTGGAGGCGTTGACTGTGTAACGTGAAAACGAGCACGTGGGATATCAAAACGAAGAGATAGACGTTGGAACTCGCTCTCTGGTCGGAACGTACATTGAATCATTAACAACACATGTTCAATTCAATAACAATTCTTCTATTTATAGTTGTCCTAACTTCTGAGTTTTCTGACAATACATCCAATGAAATACATTTAGTTATACTATTCAAAAATCTGCAAAAAGAAAGAAATTTCTAGTTAGGATAATCCAGTGAACATTAATTAATAGTATTGGAGCTTTGATTCCTTCTATCAATTAGATCTTGTCAATTTAATTTTTGCCAAAAAAAAATTATTCTAAAATCACGTGCCATTTGTGAAACTATAATCGGATTTTTTGTTTTACTTTATGATGCTTACAATCGTGATGCTTTTAAACTTTACAATTAGAAATTTAACGGAAGTTAAATTAAGTAACAGCTTAAGTTCAAATTTGGTACGACGGTTTATTTCTATCCCAAAATTTTAATATAAAAATATATCGATTTATAGTTAGACTTTCTTTCTAATTTCATCTAAAATACATGTAAAGTCTAGTTGCACTCAAAATTAGAAAATGACTATTGAATTCTACACACAATATATAAAATATGTACAATTATACAAATTGCTATGGTTTGTTGTAAACCAACAATTGGTTACAATCTTAAACTATTAATTAACTGAACCTAAACTCAACTAAATCTCAAATAGATAACCATATATGAGTGGATTAAGATAAGCGTCTATTTGAGATTTGGTCGAGTTTAAAATTGATTTAGGTTCAGTTTATTAATGGTTCAAGATTGTAAGAAATTATTGGTTTACAACAAAATCATAATTATTCAGCAATTTATACAATTGGACAAATTTTGTATAATGTGGTGAAATTCGATAGTCATTATCTAATTTTGGATTCCATTAGGTCTTGCATATATACTTTAGATGAAATTAGAGAGATGGTCTTCAAAATTGTTATGGGAATAATATGCTATTATATCAAAACTTTGGAGTGGAAATAAACCATATCCTTCAAAATTTTTATGGGAATGAAAAATTTTAAAACACAAGTTTTGAGTAACTCCAGTTTTGAATATATTTTTGAAGAGGTTTCCTTTAATTAAATGCCTAAGAGAATAACATATTTATACTAGAAGATTGCTTTGAGCATTCAAGTATTCGGGTTAGTTCAGGTAAAATCCATTCTAATTAAAAATATATCAATTTATAGTAAGACTCTCTTTCTAATTTCATCTAAAATACATGTAAAGTCTAGTTGCACTCAAAATTAGACAATGACTATCGAATTCTACACACAATATATAAAATATGTACAGTTATACAAATTGCTATGGTTTGTTGTAAACCAACAATTGGTTACGATCTTAAACTATTAATTAACCGAAGCTAAACTCAACCAAATCTCAAATAGATAACCGAATTTGAGCGGATTAGGATAAGCCTTGTCTATTTGAGATTTGGTCGGGTTTAAAACTGATTTAGGTTCAGTTTATTAATGGTTTAAGATTGTAAGAAATTGTTGGTTTACAACAAAACCATAATTATTCAGTAATTTATGCAATTGGACAAATTTTGTATAATGTGGTGAAATTCGATAGTCATTATCTAATTTTGGGTTCCATTAGGTCTTACATATATACTTTAGATGAAATTAGAGAGATGGTCTTCAAAATTGTTATGGGAATGATATGATATTATATCAAAACTTTGGAGTGGAAATAAACCATACCCTTCAAAATTTTTATGGGAATGAAAAATTTTAAAATACAAGTTTTGAGTAACTCCAGGTTTGAATATATTTTTGAAGGGTTTTCCTTTAATTAAATGCCTAAGAGAATAACATATTTATACTAGAAGATTGCTTTGAGCATTCATGTATTCAGGTTAGTTCCAAGTAAAATTCATTCGGGTCTGGAGCTTTCGCATATGAAATTTTTATATCCATTTAGAAACTGTATATATATTGGTTCGGGTTCGGCTCGGCATCGCTTGGTTCCATGTCGGTTCGGATCCATATAATTTATACCCATTTAAGAACTATCAATTTGGATCGGTTCTGGCACCAGTTCCGTATTGGATATAAATATTAGACAAAAAATTGATTCCACCATATATTCGACTATTTTATACCCGAAATATAATTATTTACTTGAAAAACATGCAAATACCCGAAAAACCTAAATATTTTACAAAGTTTCAAAAAACTTTACCCTAAAATCCTATGTATTTAATTTAGTCGGGTACCTATTCAAATATCGGTTTGGTACCGGATATTACATAATATCTACGAAAATAGACGAAGATAATTTATTTATTATTTTTTTCAGTTTCGGATACTACCTGATAATTATAGTTTCGATCGGTTTCAATTCAGTTGTTTGGTTGCAAGTGTTTTGGTACCTTTTTGGAAGTTAACCAAAGTATTTGTGGACTGAGCAGAATACCACATTTGCTCACTGACAGCTCTTGTCTCTCTAGGCATCTTATTATTATATTGTCTCATTTTCCTTTGGTTTCGTGAATCTTACCTTATATAACTAATGTTCATACTGTTTCCATTTGATATACATGATCAGGCACGAACATTTAGGTTCTCTAAAATCTTATTTGTTTCTTACTCCAACCACAAATCGTTTGTG
Source organism: Lepidium sativum (assembly GCA_023374145.1). Classification (NCBI taxonomy): domain Eukaryota; kingdom Viridiplantae; phylum Streptophyta; class Magnoliopsida; order Brassicales; family Brassicaceae; genus Lepidium; species Lepidium sativum. The sequence continues at coordinate 19,794 of JAKUCM010007563.1, read as the reverse complement.
GTAATAAAGATATTGTCAAGTTTAAGAAAAGCTTTTCTAAATTTTTCGTAAAATCAAAAGGGATAATTATTTTCTTTTTTGGATATTTGAAATTTATTAATAAAAAAAATGTTATATACATGAGAATCAAAATAGACAAACTAGTAAATTAGCAAAGTCAATAATGAGATGAGAGAAACAAACTCAATGAACTTAAAACAACGACGAAAAAGGCTTTTAAATTTATAAAGAAAAGAATAGTGAAGAGAGCTATGAAGAGCAAAAACAATCGAAGAATCTCACAAAGAGTGGAGACCAAAACCACCTTCAGATTTAGGCTTGCAAACCTCATTCCATGAAGCCTTAGCCTTAATACAGATGTTAGGGGACCCAGACCAACAAAACTAAGGTGAGTAAGATTAGTCGCCTGAAAAAATGATAACCAAATCGACTTTACTCAGCAGCTTGATTCCAAAATTTTGAGAGCACATTATTAAGGAGAGAAAGAGCATCCTTGCCGGATTCCACGGGAGCTCGAAAAGAAACCTTGAAGGTCACCATTAACTAAAACTAACAACATAGCAATATAAAGGCATATGCCAATCCAATGGACAAAGACTTTAGGGAGATGCATATCTCGCAATACCGCAACAATGAAAGGCCAGCTAATCGAATCAAAGGCTTTAGAGATATCAAAATTAATAGCTTGAAGAAGTAGGAGTTTTGTGATAATCCTTCACTAGTTTTGTGGCCAAAATAACATTCTCAAGGAGCAATCTCTTGGAGAAAAAAAACAGTTTGATTCAGCTCAATGGCTTGAAGAAGAATAGACTTGAGACAGTTAGCAACAATCTTAGAGATTACATAGTATAGTAGATTTAAGCAAGCAATAGGTTTATAGTCTCGTATAGATAAAAACAATATGCATGGGAACCAAAGCTAAAGATGCGGCATTAACTCAAGTATGAAGAAATCTAAACAACTTAAGATGCTTAATAGCATTTTTGGAAGCTCTGGTTTGAGAGACACGATGAAAGAAGGAGATTTTTTATCACCTGAACCTAACCAATTAATATGCGACTTTTGATGATAAAACTGCTCCTCCACATGAGCAAGATGATGCCATAGAAAAGAAGCATCAACCGCTTCTTGGAAAGAAACAGAACTAGGAGTAATCAAAGCAGCATCTTGCTTACGATATAGATCCTCATAGGCAGCCCGAGTTCGATTAGGAAGATCACCATAATGAATCTTAATTAAGCTGACGAAGAGCTGACTTCAAGATCTTCAATTTTCTACGAAAAATATACAGAGCAGACCGAGAATGATATTGAGGAGGAGATAAATCCCAAGACTGCTTAGCAGAAGGAATAAATTGAATATGATTAGTAAGAAAGCTAAAGATTAGGAAAGGCCTCCTATTACTTCCATTGTGAGAGTAGAGATTAACCAAAATACGAGCATAATTTGAAATTCCTCTGAATTCAAAAGAGACAAAAGAGTGCGGATAAGAGCTTAACAAATTACTAATTACCAAATCCCGATAAAGCTTATTTCCAATAGGACCACACTTATTCCACTAAGAAAAAGGGGACAAAAATAGGCAAGTGAGTAAGATCACAACTATAAACCTATTGAGATTCTAGATTGATTGTAATTAGTTTATTTGGTTTAGTTCCGGTTATTTTCGGTTAGGTAATTCTTTGGTAATTGTATATAACGCAATCATGTACAATGTGATAAGGAACATAAGAGGAAATTTTTAACATCTCGTTTTCTTCTTCCCTTTCCTCATTTCCGTGTTATGGTATCAGAGCTATCACTGGCTTGATCTTGTTGATTGTTCACTTCTGATCTTCGTTTTTGAGCTTGGATTCTCTTCTTAGATCTTTGATCTTTACTCCGCTCAATTTTTTTTTGCGAAACGATGGTGCAAATCAACAAAATTCCTCGTCGTTCAGATCGTTTACAAGGACTGACGACTACTAGACCTCGACATCTCATTAGATCTGGCGATGATGACGATTCTCCTCCACACAGTCCTCCAGCTACTCGATCTAAGGTAGCTCGTTCCTCGCGTGTTCAATCAGCATCTGGTGACACAGATCTGACGAGATCTCCGATGTATATGCATAACTCGGATCATCCTCGTCTCCATATCATCTCTATTACTCTAGATGGTACGAACTATGATGATTGGTTTGCTGCTATGCGTATTTCTCTTGATGCAAAGAATAAATTGGGTTTCATTGATGGATCTGTGTCTAAACCATCGATAACACATAAGACCTTCAATCAATGGTCAAATTGTAACTCGATGGTGAAGGCTTGGTTGCTAAACTCTGTTTCTCAGCAGATCTATCGCAGTATTCTTCGCATTGATACAACATCAGATATTTGGCTTGATCTTCAGGGTCAATTCCATCTCTCGAATCTCCCGCACACTTTTAGTCTCACTCAAGATATTCAGGATTTTCGTCAAGGATCTCTTTCTTTGTCTGAGTATTACACTCATTTGAAGATACTCTGGGATCAACTTGACAATGCAGAGGAACATGATGATCCTTGCATTTGTGGCAAAGCTGCACGCCTGCATCAGCGGACTGAACAAGCTCGAATCGTGAAGTTTCTCGTGGGTCTTAATGATTCTTATGCTATTGTTAGGTGTCAGATCATTGCTAAGAAGGTTTTGCCTTCTTTGGTTGAGGTTTACAACCTTTTAGATCAGGACAACAGTCAGAAGGGTTTCTCCAACACTGTTGTGCCTCCTGCTACTTTCCAGGTCTGTGACGATTCTCAATCTTCTGCTACAGTTTGCTATGTTCAGAATGGACCTAACAAGGGACGTCCTATATGTTCTTACTGTAATCGTGTGGGGCATATTGCTGAGCAGTGCTACAAAAAGCATGGTTTCCCTCCTGGATTTGTTCCCAAGAGTAAGACCTCTTCTGAAAAAGTGCATAAATCCTCCTCTGGTCATTTTGCACAAAAGGATTCTTCTCTCACTTCTCCAGTGGCTGCTCAAGTTGATATTTCTCCGCACACCTCTTCTCAAACATTTGATGGTCTCCTTGGTGATATGACTAAAGGTCAACTTCAGAGTTTCACTGCTCTCTTTAGCTCGAAGTTGTAGAATTTGGGTGCATCTACTTCGACTGCGAGTTCCTCCCATACCACTGCTAATCACACTGGTATTATATTCTCACCCTTTACATACTGTTTTATTGGAATATTGGCTATTTCCCAGCATTCTCTTTCCAATGAGCATTGGATTATAGACTCTGGGGCTACACATCATGTATGCCATGACAGATTTTTGTTTACCTCATTGAATACCTCCGTTACTAACTCTGTGAACCTTCCCACTGGCTCCAAGGTCCAGATCAGTGGAATTGGTCAGGTTCGGTTAAATGAGAACATTCTGCTCCATAATGTTCTCTTCATCCCAGAGTTTAGATTGAATCTCCTCAGTATCAGTTCCCTTACCACTTCCTTAGAATCTAGGGTGGTTTTTTATCCCAGTTGTTGTGAAACCCCGGAGCAAAATTCTGTCGTTGAGCGCAAACATCAACACATTTTGAACGTGGCCAGGGCTTTGATGTTTCAGTCTCATATGCCTTTGCAGTTTTGGGGAGACATCATTCTCACGGCTGCTTTTTTGATCAACCGGATGCCTTCCTCTCTTCTATCTCAGAAATCCCCATACGAGGTTCTTACGGGAAAGGTTCTTAACTATTCTCAGCTTCAGAACTTTGGTTGTCTATGTTATGGTACTACATCTTCTAAACAAAGATATAAATTCATGCCAAGATCACGGGCATGTGTCTTTTTGGGTTATCCCTCTGATGTTAAAGGATACAAGATCATGGATCTTTAGAGTAACAGAGTTTTTATTTCAAGGCATGTGGATTTTATTGAAGATGTATTTCCCCTGGCTTATACTCTCGACTCCACTGTTGATCCTTTTGCCTCAGGTAATACATCTTCTTCTCCTTCCTCATCACCTCAAATTTCTCCGCCAACACAAATTTCTACACGCAGGATTCGTTACACTCCTGCTCACCTTAAGGATTATCATTGTTATTCTCTTCACAATGATATTTCTCATTCCATTTCATCCTCTCTTTCATATGATCGTCTATCTCCTTCTTTTCTCTCTTACATCAACAACATTACCCAAATCTCAATACCTCAAACATATTATAAGGCAAAAGGTTCTAAGGCTTGGTGTGAGGCTGAAAATAAGGAGATTACGGCTATGGAATCTACTAACACTTGGGATATTGTGCGTTTACCCGTTGGAAAGAAAGTTATAGGTTGTAAATGTGTTTTCACGTTGAAATTTCTTGTTGATGGTACTCTAGAGCGACACAAGGCATGTTTTGTCGCCAAGTGTTTCACTCAAAATTCTGGTCTTGATTACACTGAGACATTTTCTCCTGTTGGGAAAATGGCCACAGTTAAATTGCTTTTGAAGATTTCTGCATCTAAACGTTGGGTTCTCAAGCAACTGGATATTTCCAATGCTTTTCTAAATGGAACACTTGATGAGACTATCTGCATGAGGCTCCCTGAAGGTTATGCTGAATGTAAGGGGGACACTTTACCACCTAATGCAATCTGTAAGTTGAACAAATCGATATATGGTCTTAAGCAAGCGTCCAGAAAATGGTTTCTCTGATTTTCTACAGCTCTGCTTGATTTGGGTTTTCACAAATGTCATGGTGATCATACCTTATTTGTCAAAACCACTCCCACTAATTTCATTGCGGTTCTGGTCTATGTCGATGATATCGCCATTGCTAGTTCTTCTGAGTCTGTAGCTGCTGATTTGACGTTGAGTTTGCAGCAGCTTTTCAAACTCCGTGATCTCGGACCTTTGTGATTTTTTTAGGCTTGGAAATTGCTCGGTCTTCGTCTTACATCTCTCTCTGTCAACATAAATATGCATTGGAATTACTCCTATCCATGGCGATGCTTGACTGTAAATCTTTCTCGACTTCGATGGTGCCTAATCTCCAATTATCTAAAACCTATGGTGAATTGATCTATGACAGGGAGATGTACAGAAACTTGGTAGGCAGATTGATGTATCTTACTATCACACGTCCGGATATCACGTTTGCTGTTAATAAACTTTGTCAATTCTCTTCTGCTCCACGAACTGCTCATCTCCATGCGGTTTACAAAGTTCTTCAATAATCAAAGGAACAGTTGGCCAAGGACTGTTTTATTCTGCAGATTCTGATCTTTCTTTGAAAGGGTTTGCAGATTCTGATTAGGCTGCGTGTATTGACAACAGACGATATACCACTGGATTTACTATGTTTTTGGGATCTTCACTTATCACTTGGCGTTCCAAGAAACAACCTACTGTCTCTCGATCTTCAGCTAAAGCAGAGTATCGGGCTTTAGCATTGGCTTCCTGTGAACTCTCTTGGTTACATACTTTGCTTCAGGATTTGCACATTGATATGGGCTCTCTACCGGTGTTATATTCTTATAGTACTGCGGCCATCTCCATTGCTTCCAATCCGTTCCTTCACGAGCGTACACATTGAGGTTGACTGCCACACCGTTATAGAAAAGCTTGACAAAGGTATTTGATAACACCAGTTTTAACCCTATATCCTATTGCAAGTGCACAACAAACATAATAGTATTTAGGGGTCGAATTCCTCAGAGAACCAGATTACACTTTCGATTTCTGTCGAATCGCAAGCTATATCAATCAAAATAAGAGAAGTAAATACTAACAACTTAAATATGAATGTAATCAAATAATTAAAGCAATCAGATGTCGGGTATTCATTCAGGAGTTAGAACTCTTGTCAGGGAAACTATTCAGGAACAAATCCGAGCATATTCTCGGCTTGAACATAAATAAAGATAAACCAACTCTCGTTGATTCTACCCCTCTATTAGTAATCTAAAGGTCCTAATTCTCGTTGGTTTCAAATTACAAGTAGGCTTTATCACTTAGGTTCAATTACCCACAACCCAACCTAGCATCAACTCTCGTCGGTAGTGAAGAAATTGCTCTTCTAATCTAGTTCTAGTTCTTAACAATCTTCTGGAAAGTTAACAACCTAAAATCATCGACTAGGTGATCAAGCTAATCTATGCATTAAACTCAAGTATTAGAAGGAGAATCATCTATTCATCAATCCTATTTGTTCCCTAACAGTGGATTCTAAAACCCTATAATCCTTAAATCTAATATAAGATCTACTCAGACATAGAACAATGAATCAAGCAAATCATGATGAACTGAAACTGGAATTGCATTAATAAAGAGAAATAAGATTCAGAAATTCTTCTCAAGTGTGAAGAGATCTTCTTCCTAGCTTACAAACTCTCAAACTTCTGCAAAAATTGTTCTTTAACAACTCAAAGACGCCTCTAAAAATAAAATAGGAAAATAGTATTTATAGGTCCAAAACAAGAGCTGAAAAATCGTGAAATTAGGTTTCTTCCAAGGGCATCGATTGATCGATCCTTGTGTTGATCGATCGATATTTAAATATTGAGTCGATCTTTCAGAAGCCAAGTCATTCTTCAGATCGTGCGCATATTCTTTGTTAAAACACTGATCGATCACCTGTTGTGTTGATCGATCGATCATTCCCATCGTGGGGAATACCACAAAATGCTTCAAACTCCTCCAAATTCCACCTTCAAGCATGATTCCAACTCTGAACGTTTTTGACCTGAAATCTCAATAAAACACAGAAGAATTATCTAAATATAACCATAATAATGAGCTCAAAACCGACAAAATATGAGGAACATTAATATTTTACGATTACTCCATGTCAAGACTGAAGATCAGATTGATGACTGCCTTACTAAGCCATTATTCCCTGTCACCTTTCATCATCTTGTGTCCAAGATGAGCTTGATTAACATCTTCCGCTCATCTTGAGGGGGTCTATCGAGACTCTAGATTGATTGTACATAGAATAATTAGCTTATTTGGTTTAGTTCTGATTATTTCCGGTCAGGTAATTCTTTGGTTATTGTATATAACGCAATCATGTACAATGTTTAACGATAAGGAACATAAGAGGAAACTTTTAACATTTCGTTTTCTTCTTCCCTTTCCTCATTTTCGTGTTAAAACCCAAATCTCAAAATGGTGCAAACCTTGGTGATCAAAATTATAGTCACCAACACGAGAATGCTCAGAGGAAGAAAAAATATCATTATAATCAATTAGAAGGATCCAGGGGAGAGATAAGTGCTTATATAAGGATGCAGCTGCAGAAAGATCATACCATAATTCAGCCTATCAACTTAAAAATTTGACCCACAAATAGCATAAATAATGAAAGTATCACCAGTAAAAAGAACTTGAATGCCACAAGTGATATGTTGAGCAGAATCAACAAGAGGAGTAGCTCAAGTCTTATCAGAAAAATAAAACCAAATGTGCCCCAATAGATGATGAGAATCGTTAGTTAAAGCGTGCCAGTTAGAAAAATAATTGTTGAAGATAGAGATATGATGTTCTTCTTGAACTTGAGTCTCAATGAGACAGCCAAATAAGGGTTTAGTATTATGAACCCACTTCTTCATAGCATCATGCTTATGTGGTTGATTCAAACCATGCATATTCCAGGCACAAAAAAAAAAATCTTTACTACGAGCAGTCTACTGACAAGGCCATTTGGTCGAGACACATTTAAAAGTGCAGGCACCTCCCTACATTGTAGCTATCGAATTTCACCCTCTTCATGTAATTCCTCCAACACCTTAAAGTGTATAGGAAAACCTGAACAAAAAGAGATATTAGGAACTGAAAAGGAGACTGTAAGGTCAGGATTTGTAAGAGTATGAAAGATACAACCTGGTTTTGTGATGGTGGCCCAGTCTACAGACTTAAGACCATCATCAAATTCCCGAGGAGACGCCAGACCAATTGATCTCCACCACTAGTATTAGAGCTTGATACCACTAGGATAAAACCTAAGAGCACCTCCATTAGTGTATCTAATAGAGGTTCTTAAGTTAAAAATAATTAAAAAGGAAAAAAATGAATTAAAGTGAAGAGTCGGCTCTTAATATAGATGTTTTGGAAACATTAAGAATTGGTGACGTGTCATCACGAGATTGGCTCTAGTCCAAACGAGGAAAAATTTCTCTTCCACCCGAGAAAAATATTTGTTCTCGACGATTCGACTTCACCTTTCTCACATCGCCGCTCTGATAATTGAAGATAAAATTGCAGCTTTGAGTTTGGTCGCCATCTCATCTCTACATTCACTTTCTCGTATTGAAAGTTCCTTTCTTTCATATGAAAAATCCCAATTTGTAAAACCTTTGTTCATAAACTCGTCTATAAAGAAACCCATATTCTCAATTTCATTTTGCCTCAAGCAAAGTGATTGTGACGAGAAGCAAATCCGAGAAGAATCTGGTAGAGAAGATGACGAAGAAGAAGAAGATTATTGGGTTCTGACAGCTGTAAGAAGCATTGTTTTCGATTTTTGATTGCCAAATTGCAATTCTTCAGAAGAATCTGTTTTTGATTTTCTCTCTTGTCATTCTCTGACAGATGAGAATCAAGAAGATGATTCACATATATATATATATATATATGTGTGTGTGTCTAAGATTCCTAAGATTTACATACCAAGCGTCCTCATGACTGAAAGTGAATCAACAGATATCAATAAGCGAGTCAGAGAAGCTGACATTGAAGTAAAACAAAAACCCAAAGCCAGCCCAATCCTACGACCACGAGTTGTTGTATCAAGTCCAAGTATGGTTCTCGAGACGCATAATGATCTTTATTGTTTCCATTACTTATCCTTTCTTCGTGTGAATTATGTATGAAATCATTTTAATTGTGTTAAGCATCAAATATGATTTGGATTTAGATTAAGGATTTTAATTTTCTCTTTCCCACAAGGCTTATGCTTCATTACTCATGCACCCTGGTTTAGTTAAGTTATTGGTTCGTGAAACTTAAAATCTGTCTTGGAGAAGTATTTTAGTTTCTTCAATTGATTGATTGTCTTGTAAAAGATTTATCTCATTGTTGGTTATTCGGAGGAAATGTAACATTCGAAATGGCAAAGATGATTTATGTCTAGAGAACTTTTCTTATAAGTTTTCTAAAGGCTTTATGGATAAGATGTTAGTTATCTTGTGAAGTGATGAAGTATTTTAAGCGTTTGAGCTTGCTGTGATTCTATATGGTAGTCATATATAGATTGGAGAATACAGCTACAATTTTAATTTACTGTTATAATGTGATATGCAGTTTTCATATAGATCTCTTAGGAGTACACTTTACCATTATCTCATACTTTTTAATATCCTCAGGTTTGTTTTTAAGAGTTCAAGAAGAGCAACATGGTGGGCGCATGGAAACAAATACTTCAATATTCTTTCAAGAGGAGTAGAGCGTGATGGTTGGAAGTTTGTTCTTCTTGAAAGGTTCTCACCAATCCTTTCCTATGTCATAAACTACGCATTGGCAGCCATGGAATTCCGGTTTGTAGCTGATTTTCTGTTCCCCATCCACAGTTATTGGTTGCCTCCCAATGATCTTGCAGAATGCATCAGTTGGTAGCCTCGCTGGTATGGATGTGGCTTCTGTAGCTGGTAAAAAGAAAATTCAGGTATGGGGTTATGTCTTCCCAGTTTGGGGTAATGTCAAGTGTTCTAATTACAATGAGAGTTAAAAAAATACTCAGTTGGAATAACAGAGGCATCATCTGAAACGTCTCCATGTACACCATCTGCTAACAGCTCTAGTTTAGCTTCATCTGAAACCTCGAAACCCACTTATGGAACCGATGGATCCAAGAAAAGAGAGTGATGATACACAACACGATAGCGGGTTTTGATGGAGGATATTACACTAGTTTGATTTGAAGGAATCAGATGGTTAACATCATGGCTTATTTGGACAAGTAGCCAGTATCCTAAAAGGAACAAAGTGCTAGTCTTTGTAGTTTTTGATTCAAACTTTTAAACAAAACGATGTTTTTTTTTAAATACCAGACACATTTATATTTAAAGAAGCCAAAAGCATCAATTCTGGACTTCAAACACCTTTTTGTGTCTTTTCTGAAACAGTTGTATGGTTTGTATCAATGCTTACAAGCCTAGACTCAGACCGTGCAATCGACCAGTTAATTTGGGTTTCAGACCATGCAGTGGCTAGGTGATGGTTCATGAAAATTTTAAAAATATTGAGATCTGGACTTCAAAATCCTTTGATACATCTTTATTTGGTGAGAGTTGTTCTTAATTGAGCAGTAATCATTTTCAATATTCAACTCTTATAGAAGGACAAAGAACCAAGACTGTAGATACTATATAGTTGAGAGATATGCTTTCAAATATTGGAAATATGATGGGCATTCGCAATCGAGTTTACGATCGATCAATGCATCAATTGAAAGATGATTTGGTTGAACATTTCTGGCATAAATCAAGACTACCACTAATCATTATATAATGTCGTGTTCTGTATTTTGTATGTTTTAAATTTGAAGAATCTAAAATAATTACGTTTCATATAAATTTAATGTTTATTAATTTTGAATTTTAAATTTTCAAAAAATTAAGAACCCCAAGTGAGGTTCCACCATTGGAACTCTAAAAAAATTAAATCTAATTATAGGGTTCTTAACATATTATTTTTATTAAAAGAAATTTAAAAACCCCACTTGGAGTTCTTATTGTTGGAGATGGTCTAAGGAACATGTACAAAAAGTTCCAAAGATAATGCTGACACAACAGCTACAAGAAGAACAAATTCCAAAGAAGGAACACACTTAGCAGGGACATGTACAGTAGCCTTCAACGAGGAAACTGGTAAATAAGAAACCAAATTCAATTGAGCAGAGGAATGGTCATAACAAATTGTGCCAGCTTCAAAAATACTTGATGAAGAGTAATCCTCTGAGAGGTGTCTCCATTTGTTACAAGAATCGCAACGAGATGGTAACCAAAGGTAAGATATCGAGATTTGAAAAACGGGATATTTACACTCAGCCACATGTACTAAAGAGAGAATAGCCTTTTAAGGATTCCCTTCCACCATAACATGAGCAATATCCGACCGCAAACACTTCTAAAGAGAAGAATGAAGCTTAACCGATTTACCAACCTGAATAGCCAAAAAATTGATACCCTATAAGAGAAGAGATGGCCAGGAACATGAACAAGATCGACCCAAAGAGAAATAGAGAGAAGCTCATGATTTGGGTTTGCAAATTCCACAGACCAATCTTGGACAATCAAATGTTTATCACCAATATGCCAAAACCGCCGGCGAAGAACACGAGCTCTAGTAGAGTCATCATCAATACAAAAATGGTAGAAGTGGGACGGATAAAAGTAGCATCAATCTTCAAATATTTTTAGAATTCTGCCGAATTCGATTGTAGTAGCATGCACAGCTGTAACGCTTTTCATCATTTTTAATGGGCCCCACGTCTTCTTGCAACTCATATGTTCACCTTCGACCCGTATGATACGCCTCATAGGTTTTAAAGACTTGTTTATACATCCTACAAATCACCATATGATTTTTCTTTTGGTTGTCTTCCTTCACACTGAGAATCTCTTCTCACAAAGTCACTCATCTTTCAACAACTCCAACTCAAGCACGCTTAATCATGAAATTCTGTATGGACAAGTGACCAAAAAAATAAGTACACTTTGGTGATATAGATGACCAAATCAATTCTTTTAAATCTCTTTGCATGCACCAACATATTTCATGCAACAAGATTGTTACAATTCACCCCCACTAATATATTGCAACGTCCTCACTACGTACCAAAATCATCACCCCAGCAGTGTGAGCCTTCTAGACTCCACACTCATCTAAGTTTGGCGCTGATATCACTTGTAACACTCCAACCGCCACCCTTAGTGGTCCCACATCCTCTCACAGCCCGTGGACCCACCTTTTACCTGACAGTCAATACACTACACCTAGGAGGCATTAAAGACATGTTTACCGAGTACAAATCACCATATTATCTTTTCCAGTGTTTTGTCTTCACTCACACAGTTCTGAGGTTTACTTCCTGGATGGTCACCCATCCTTCTAACACTCTTGCTCTAGTACATATAACTCTGAAGTTATCTCTAGACAAGTGATCTAAAGACAAGTGCACTTTGGTAATATATGTGACCAAATTAATTATTTTAAAATTTTCCGCATGTAACACTTTCAATTAAGGAAATATATTGGTATGTGGAGAGATGTTTAAAAGAATTAATTTAACAACCTATATCACCAAAATGCACTTATAATTTTGGTCACCTGTCCAGAGATGAACGCTAATTCGTATTTGTTTTCTTGCTCATAAAGGTACATATGGTCTAAAGAGAATCGACGAAAACGCTTCAACCCAAAAATAGCTGACGAGCAAGGGAGAATCGATCTATGTGTTGTGGTCTCCCAACCAAAGGCTCTAAAACCATCAAGAGGATAGTTGAGCTTATGTGTGCAGAGTTAGATGCTACGACATATCGACATATTTGGTACAACTTGGTGAAAAATAGAAGTTGTACATGTTTACTTTATGTGATTAGGATACTTTGTTTAGTTAGGCTAGAGTTTTAAGTCTTATTGGGCAAAATTGATCTCTTCACGAAAAATTAATACTCAACCTTTATTTTTCTTCTTTTTCCATATCAGATCGAGGCTCGTAGATAAGTTGTTCAAATCTCTTGTTTTATTTGAATTTATTTATTTTTGAGATTTATTTTCCGTCTTATCAATGATATTTTGTTTTTTTTTTACTTTGAAATTCTTACTTAATAAATCTTATATATTAAAGCGGAAAATATTTTCATTTTGTACGTGTTATAAACTTTAGAATAAAATTAGTATATGGTTTATAAGTACTCTTAAAAGTAGGTTTGCAACGAATTTTGTTATAAACTTTTAGAAAAATTCAAAATTAATAAATATTTAATATAAAAATTGTAAAAAAAGTTAAAATGTAACAAAATACATTGAGTACAAATTTGGTTCTTGATTTGGTTATGGTTCAGGTTTGAATTCGATTTTCTGGATACATAGATTTAAGACTCATTTATGATATTTTGTCGGGTTTGGTTCTTCTAATTCAGTTATTTAATTCTTTTGATTTAAGACCTATTCGAGTATTTTTATTTTTCGGATATGGTTGGGTTCTCATATTCAGTATAGAGCAAATTATGATTCGAGTATTTTTTTATATAAAAAATCAAATTTTTAAAAAAATAACAGAATAATTATAAAAAACTAAAATTTGGTTTTTGATTTTGTACTGGTTTGGGTTCGAGTTTGGTTTTTTGGGTACATAAATTTATTATCTATTTGAATATTTTGTCAAGTTCGTTTGTTCTTATTCAAATCACTTTTAGAACTTCTAAGAACATCTCAAAAACTATTCCAAAATATCAATACATATCTAATAACCTAACCAAACACAATTTATAACAACAATTAAATTTCGTATTATAACAAATATAATTCTAGTTTTATGTAAAACTTGAGATCCAATTTAAGTAAGTAGAATAAAATTAATCTTTTGGTACTTAGTGACATGCCCTAAATACAGGCGTTACAAAGAGGAGTGGAGTCAGCAAGAACATCATCAGCAACCCTTTGAAGATTTCAGGAATTAGATCGAAAACTGTAACAGAGCCAAAGGACTTCCGAGCAACAGATAACCAACCCTTTGATTTGCACAATTGAAATAGAAGACATATGAGCAACTAGTGATCGAGAAATGAGGGAAAAAGAACCCACCCATTTCGGCAATTTGGGGAAATCCAAATCAGAGGAGAAAGGGATCGCAGTTGAAGAAATCAAGATTCAACCAAAAGCAATCATCATCGAAGCATCAGAGAAAGATTAAACAACCATCAATGAACAAAGGAAGCTGATCAAGAGAACACATCGCCTGATGGGAAAATCGAAGATTCGAAACAAAAATCACCACCAGAGAGAGAATCAATACAGGGTATAAATTAAGGAAGATCAAATAGAATTCTGATTTTTTTTAGTGTAATCTACGAATTATCTCAGTTACGAAAAGCGAAAGAACAAAACCAAAAATTTTAAAGGATGTGTTCTCGTCCATACAATCTTATTCTTCCTCATTATAACAATCGAAATTTCCTGTCATAAAACTGCTGCTCACATAGCAGATGCAAAAAAAAAACTCGAAATTGGCAAATATTGTTGATCTGAACCTGAAATATTTGGTTAAACACACTGTCTGAGAAATCAGAGTAAAACGAAGATACTGATTCTGAATTAAGCTAATCAGATTGAGTATTTGGTTGATGTGAGAATACCTGAACATAAGAAAGAGAGCAGTGAGTGAATTTAGTTTCAGCTACTTTTTCCTTTTTGCTTAAGAGTAATCTTATCTCCAAGACTAAGAGCAATTCCTTGCGTCTTGCTTCGGATTCTGATGAATCCGCTAAGTTTTTCATCGGTTTGTTTTTCGATACTCACATTCACCAATGCGTCTTCGCCAAACACACTCTTGGCATATAAGTTAGCTGAGAGGAACCCACACTCGCCTTCTAATACCGATCTGTGAAAAAAAAACAGACGTTTAATCAAGTGAGAATCCTGCAAGCTAATAATGATGAAAGTGATCGAGTGGAAGTGAAGACTTACGTTGGAGTGAGGCACTTCATGTTTGTAGATTTGATAATGTGGTCAAGAAAATCTTTCTCGTCTTGAATCATAGTGTTTACAGCCACCTAGATATCCAAAGACCAGATTTGGTTCTGAATGATAAAACAAAGCTTTAAGTAAGAAGTAATATTTCAGTTTAGTTATACCTTGTTTTCCCATTCGAATTCTGCCCACATGGACCTGAATGCGGAATCTGAACACACAGCAGGAGATATATAATCCATGATATCGATATGTATGTCATTAAGGACTATAACGTTACGCTCCATGACATTTGATGTCTCAAAGACGATGTTCCCGAAGATGACCCCAGTCTCAGTAGAGGAAACCTTGATGTTGGCTTTTATCTTCTTTTTTGATTCAGGTGCAAGTGTGTAATTCTGAGGACGTTCAACGAGCTTTAGATCTCCCATGGTTGCCAATTCTAAACACAGATTCTGGAGGGTCTCTTTTGTACGGTTGATAACAGTGACATCGAGGACTATGTCATAGTGATGAACAGTCACATATGCTTCCGCATAAACTGGATCGCTGAATCCTGTGAGTTGAAGAATACGGTTAAGCTTGTTTGAATCATTTTCATCTTTGGCAAATTCACCAGTTGCACGTTTTAGGTCGTCTTGTACTTGGTCTTCTAACTCAAGTAAGCTCATACCCTGAGAGAGAGATTTCACAAAATATCAGACCAACAGAATACACATCCAACAATAATATGAAAAGAAACAAACTTGGGATTTCATTACCTTGCGGCTCTTCAGATGAAAGAAATCAATCAGATCATCAGGCTGAGCATGAGATATTTGGGCCTTGGCTTTAAGTTCCTCTAGTTCTCGTAGCTGTTTTTCAGAAAGCATTTTGACAAAACTCTGGCGACAGGATTCCAGCCATATCTTCTTCATTTCATCACTTGTTTGGCAAATTAATTTTATGCAGAGCACAATCCTCTCATAAGAGTCCGGATCAATTGAATGGGGAACCACATGGGATTGCCCTAGTTGTAACATAGAGACCATGATGAGTAAAGTTTGTGTTTTTGCCTTGTTAATCTCAGTTTTGGATGACTGTACTTCCTCCAACCTGAGAACAAGTTTAGCGAATGTGCAAGCAACCACTGCTCCAAGGAAGAAATCACCAGTTAAGATAAGGGATCTCAAATTTCCAGAAGCCAATGATCCCTGAGCAACTGTAGATGGAGAGAATACAGTTTCAGAGGCAGCACTTTGGGTAGCATAAGTCCCATCCGAAAGAATGGCAGGTCTTCTAGAGGAAACTGTAGCAGCTGTGTTCTGCGTAGTCTTGTTTGAGGAATCATTTGACTCTACTCCTTCAGAAGCAGAGTAGAACGGCATCTCACCGAGGCATTGCTTGATGGTTGCTATGCCACTCTCAACTTCAGAGAGTGATAGGCAATATTCCCCAACAATCCAAAGTGCAAATGGGAAAACCTTTGCAGCTCGAATCTGGTAAAAGGTGTCCAACAAGCGGGTTATGATTGAAACCCTTAATTTAGGGTTTGTTTCTATGATCTCTCTGACAAAAACAGCAACATCAAGAGCTGAAGCCACGTTGGTGTCACCTAGGAAATCCATCAAAAGATGTACGACTGTGCTTGCTACTTCAGGGAACTTGACCGCACAAGCATGAATAGCTTGGACGAGCATCTGTCTATAGTCACCATTCTTCTCAAGCTCTCCGCTTTGTGTCTTCACAACTTCTTTCTTCAACGTTTGCACGACCTCATTGACATTACGATGAGTAATCAATTCAAGGACAATATCAAGTGTCTTCCTGCGAATGTCGAGATTCGGGCTAGAGAGTGCTCTTAGCACATCCATGATCATCTCAACCATAATCTCCCTCTGAGAGGCTTTCAGCTCATTCAACCTATCAAGCACAATTAGCTTCACATTGTTGTCACTCTGAGAAAGAAGAAGCTGACAGTAAGTGTTGGCAGCTGCTCTAATAGCGGTGGGTGCAGATGATAGAGAAACAAGTGTCCCAGCACATTCATAAGTAACTGCAGATGAAGGGGCATTTAATAAGGAGATAATAATCTTAATATACTTTCCCTTCTCTGATGGCCTGGTCCTACAAACCTTCTTGATTAATTCCAAAACCACCATCTGAATCAATTCGTTCCACTCAGAAACCCTATCAACATTAGTCAGAAGATAGTTTATAGCTCGATCTTGATCACAATTGAAGAGCATAAGAAAAGCATTTCGTTTGGCAGAGGGATCCTGTTCCGATGAAAGAATTTTCTCGATTGTTTCAGGTGCATCAACCAAGAGTTGGTCACCTTGTGGGAGCTTATATATCGACATAATAGCCAAAATTGCGTTCCTACGTACAAACGGATGGCGATGCTCCAGATTTTGCAACACTGATGGAATCAGAGGCTCCATGACTTCAGTCTCTCTCAATCGGCTAAGGAACCGCAAGGTAACTCCACGGATGTACTCATTCGGATGCTGGAGGTTGTTCCTCAGATTCTGACATATCAATATCATTTCAGGTAGCACCTTTCCTTTAGCATCGGTTTTCTCAATTGTCTCCAGGTAAAGCAGCAGTAGTTTCTGGATCGTGTGGTCCTCAGACGTCAATACATATCTGATAATAGTGATGAAAAGCTGAGGCAAAGTTTCACCATTAAGCAAAAGCATGATAGCATTCTTCAATGCTTCAATTTTCGCAGGTAAATCGTTCCCTTCGAGAGCTTCTTTAATCTCGTTCGCAATTGCAGGAGTTCCTTTGTCATAGTGTATAACCAGCGTGCATGATTTCTCCATCTCTTTCCTGGTTTACGTCAACAACAAAAAGAAAAAGCAAAGGAGAGAAAATTTTCAGTTCATGGGTAAAATAAAAGTTCTTAGGTTCTCTCAAATCAAGTACAGATTTAAGAGAGAAAGAAGCCACAAGCGAATGGAAATGTATACACTCGCGATCAAGTTACCGAATAAGATGCAAACTACATCAGATTTACATTACCTTCCAACTCAAGTTTTCGAGTTACAAAACCCATAAAAGCATGCATTTCATCTCACGATTTCAATTGTTCAGATAATGGTGCAAAGACCGAAAAATAGAGATTTACAGATCCGATCCGAGAATTGAAATCAAACTAACAAAATCTTAGCCAATTCAATAGATAGTAGCGGAATCGAGAACCAGGGATTCCGATCTACTAAACACACGGGGAAAACGAAAAGAAACAAAAATGCATATGGAGGATTTGCGGCGACGGAAGAGAAAATACAAAAGACAAAATGAAAGAGAAATTGACTCACCGGAGATGACGACAAGATGAAGAAGGAGATGCGGCGGAGAATTGGCCGTCGGTTTCAGATTTACAGAGTTCAGATCTCGGGGAAAATGATCGTACAAGTAAAATTTCAAGTGTAGTGTAAATTCATCAATTTATATCTTGAAGAAGCTAAAACTTTAATTTCTTCACAATAATCACAGAGAATTTCATTTCCTAAATTATAATTCCAGCAGAAGGAAAAATAATATATCAGGCAATAAACTAGCCCATTTAACTTACTCGGCCCATAAGGCCTATACCATTGACATGACATTTTTGCTATTTTTGTTTCTTACCTTTCAGATCCATTAAGAGAATGAATGATTTATGGCTTGGATCTCATATTAGTGTCAAAACATCAACTAAACTCATTTCAAGAAGCAAGGTAAGTAATTTGGTAATGTCAATAAATATCGATTTCTAAATTTTTCTCTATCAGAATTTAATTCTAGAAAATTATCCACAGAAAATTATGGAATTTAAAAAAAATAATAATAATAATAATTTCAACAAAAGCTATTTTGGTTTACCAAGTAGTGTTTTTTCTTTTCTTTTTTGGTTGGAACCATGTGTGTTTATCAAAAAATAATTTCTACAAAAATTTTAAACTTCAAATATTAATATCATATACATCTTCAATCTTCCATGACAAAAAGGAAAACTGGTGATAAGAGAAAAGAAGGGAAAACAGTTAGTTGAAAGACTTATTAGTATACAAAAATAAAAGTAGTTTGTTTTCAGGGGATGAAATCAGGGAAATAGAAACAAGAATTGACGACACAAAAAGTGGACATTAGAATATAATAATGTGGAATAAATGAATCAAAACTATACTACCAAGTTAGACTAAGCTAAGACTAGACAGCTTCGGAGCCGTAAGGTTCAAGATTCTTGTCATCATTATTAGGATCACTGAATCTTGACTTCTTTTCTGAAGGAGAAGAAGACGACGAAGCCTTGAGAGATTGACCTCTCGTGTTAAGGTAAGTATATAACGAAGTCCCCACAATCGCCACGATTGCACCGCAAACGCTAATTAAACCGCTATTCGATCCGAAAATGTAGTAGTTTCCAAGGAGGAGGACACAGGTCTTGAATTGTCCGAGAACCACATGCGTTATTGCCGATGTTGCTCTGCATAAATGGTACAAAAATTGGACTTAGGAACCAAACCAAACAAACAAATAACTGAACTGAAATGTATAAACCACACTGATGGTATACAAAGTATATTACTTACCCGAGAGCTAAGGCTCCAGACCATTGAAGAAAGAATCCAAGAAGAGCAGACATAAGAATGGCAGATGTGTTGGCAAAAACTCCAATTGAACGAATAGAGCACCTGGCGGATCCAAGAAAGGAATCATCGATACAAGAAAACAACAAAGTGATTGGCGTCCGTTTTCCACATCAACCTGGATTAAAGAAGCAAGAAGAGGTGTCAGTACAGAGATAATGAATTGAGGAGGACATTACAAACTAAAGAATCTGATTCACATACGCTAAAGCAGTCCAGTTTTCTCGTTGTTGCATATTGGACCATAAGATTTTGTTAGTTGCACTAGGTATAATCCATGCTAATGCCACACAAGCACCAAATAGACTAAATTGTAGATCTGTTACAGTCGCAACCGCAACTCCCACAGATACAACTGTAAGTGCAACCACCTGGAATAACATCAGCAGAAAACTATCTATGTTGGTCTGAGTGGATCAATGCAAATCCAACTGAATACAAACAAATGCAGATCTCTAATTGGAATTAAGAGTTATGTGATAAAAGAAGGAAAATCACATTTACCTTCATGAAAGAAACTCTCTTTCTATACCACAA
>JAKUCM010007562.1:0-36971 GCA_023374145.1 Lepidium sativum | reverse complement strand
GTTGTAATACTGTGTACTTCGGCTTTAAGCCTGTTTTAATAAAAGTTTAAAGACGTCCACAAAAAAATCTAAACTTGCCAAAATAATTTTTTTGCAAAATTTATGTTTCTACAACCCAATTTCCAATTTTTACTCTAATTATACTAAAATCACGGCAACTATAAGGAATGTCAAGTGGGCTATTAACC
The DNA here is from genome assembly GCA_023374145.1 of Lepidium sativum. Lineage (NCBI taxonomy): Eukaryota > Viridiplantae > Streptophyta > Magnoliopsida > Brassicales > Brassicaceae > Lepidium > Lepidium sativum. The sequence continues at coordinate 36,783 of JAKUCM010007562.1, read as the reverse complement.
CGCGGTCTGATCCATTTAAACCTTTTTGGACGCGGGTCAGGACAAATAAATATATGTCCATTATAGAGCGGGTCTCGCGGGCTGACTCGATTTGGACAAACAGGTCATGTGGATCCGATCCGCAATGGACTGCGGGTTTGCGGGTTTGCGGGTTAACCCACAATATTTTTTCTTTTAGTAATCTAAAATTGAAAGAGTCGATGAGAATCTTAGAGTGAGACATGCAATCTCTCCCGATCGGTGATATCGTCTCCTTTGTGTCAGTGATATTGTCTTCTTTGTGTCGGTGATATCGTCTTCTTTGTAATCGGAAACCGGTTCTCTGGAAACAATTTCACGGGTCGAATTTATGAGTCCTTTGGCAATCTCACAAACTTGTAAGTAAAAGATACAGTGAGATTTCAATGATATTCAGTTTCTTCGATCTCCAGTTTCTAACCGTGATTTCTCTTCTCGTTCCAAGCTGATGAGCTCTACGTCTTCCTCCCAGGTAACCAGTCTTCTCTCTTGTCCATTTTCTTTATTTGATTTTTGATATGATTTTGATCTTGCTTTCATTGGTTTTGATCAATTTCTAGTTCAGGTTGTATCTTTGCTTGGTCTCCTTTTTCGTTAAATGCAGCATTTGGGGAATTATTTATTTTTATCATTCTAATACGGGTATGATTCGTGGGCTGTTGATTTATCTCATACTATACACGCGTCAATCAAGTGTTACTGATATGCCATTGAAGTAAACCTAAGCTTGATCGTGTCAAATTAAGTCTTTTACGGTGGTTCTCTCTTTTGTACGAAATTACTGAATTTTCTGTGACCAATTCATGGCAGATGGATCAGCTTGTAGCTGACAAGCATGTACGTTACATTCTGATGGCAGAAAAGGTAACTAGAAACTATTATAGCAATCAGTTCCTCATTCTCACTATTTATATCACTATGATTTTATTACTTATGTTCTTCTTTTCAATTGCTTTCGAATTATAACAAGTTTCTAGAAGAAGGATAGTTTTGAGTGTGTGGTTATGGATCATCTAAAAATGAATGGTGCGTACTCGGGACTCACCACTCTGGTTTTACTTGACAAGCTTGGCACTATTTCTGAAGATGAAGTGGTTTCATGGGTCATGACATGCCAGCATGAATCTGGTTTGTACTAGATGATCATATTTTGCTACTATATGGAATGCAGACCTGCTATGTTTACTTTTCACTGATAAAATGACGAAAAAGGATACATATGTTAGGCAATGAAAGCAGGTTTCTTAAAGAATTATGATCTATGGGACCTTTGAAGTTGTTGGTATCCCATCACATTTCCATCCTTAAATATTAGATATTGCTGCAGTATAAGTTGAACACAAGTTTTTCATTTGGAGCAGGTGGCCTTGCCGGTAATTGTGGACACGATCCACATATTCTATATACACTCAGTGTCGTACAAATCTTGGCCCTCTTTGACAAAATTAGCATTCTTGATGTTGAGAAAGTATCAAGCTGTATCTTTTGGCACTTAGCTTTGTTGCTGTCACTAACTTGTTCTTCTTTACCAATGGTCATGGTGGGGCTTTCATATTTTTAAATAATCAATGATGTACAACATAAAGGAACAGACTCTGCGTTATGTTAGATATTAATATGTTTTCCTATTTTTGAGATTAGATATTGCTGAGTTGCAGAATGAAGATGGATCCTTCTCAGGAGATATGTTGGGAGAACAAGAATACAGAACTTAATGCAAAACAACATACCCCTCTGTAAGGGACATAAAGAAGCTTGTGTTGGTAGGATAGTAAAGAAACCAGGTCCTACATTTGGACGCAGATTCTACGTCTCCTCTCGAGGTAAGGTTAAAAAATGAACAAAACCAAGTGTCTTTATCATAGTCACTAATCAATATGCTAATAAAATCTACATCTCTTCCAGGGACCTTCCTCTAATCCAGAAGCAAATTGTGGTTATTTCAAATGGGCTTCATCAAAATTCAAAGACAAGTAAGATCAAACATGATGAAAGTAATGTGAATGGTTAGTATCCAGGAACCAAAGATTTAATCTAATGAGCTCAGGTACACCATATAAACGCGACAATGTCGGTATATAGTTAATATTATCTTTACTTAATCTCTTAAGAGTCTTGATCCAAATTGTGAATTAATTATTTTTGAAAACACTTTGTTATGTAGAGAGTGTTTATAGGTAACAACTTGACCTTCTTTTTTTTGATAGGATATAAGAGACGACACAACAACACATATCAGAAACAAGACACCGATCAGAAACAAGAGACCGAGATACAGACGACACGACACAACAACGAAAGATACAAAAATTTATTTTCTTCATTAAGCAATAGATCAAAACGCTGTAATGGTATATATGTTTTTAGTCTTTTGCTTCTCCTGTTTTACAAAGGGTCTTATTCTGCCGATTAGCTTCTCTTACTATGTCTCTCTTCTCTTAGTTTGTTCTCTCGTTTTTAGTGATTTGTTTAATTCTGTTTTGGACAGTGACTTTGATATCAATGTCTTGTTCGTCGTAAAAACGGCCGTAGACCAATCTGTATTTGTAAACAATTTTTATTATTTGTATTATTATTTATTCATTAATAGTTTATTGTGTTAATTTTGATAGGATTCACAGGATCATTATAAAAAAAAAATTAGTTGATGAAGAATCTCAAAGCTTATCAATTCACTAAATGCTGAAGGCGAACGAGAGAGATTTGATGGAGCAAGGTCATCTCAAAAGCTCAAAGATAAAATTCCAATTGTGGATGTACCCGATGTTGCTAGTGATGATGATGATGATGGTAATGGAAAGCCGTCAGAGAAAAAGAAGAGGGAAAAATATTCAACAGTGTGGGAAAACTTCATCATTATTACTAAGGTTGATAGTTCGGGGAAAAGTGAACAAAGAGCCCAATGTATACATTGAAAGAGTGATTATGCATATAATTCACACAAAAATGGTACGAATTGCTATAGACGTCATATTCAGAAATGCAAGAGTAAGCCTAAGGATGGTGATGTTGGTCAAATGATGATGAATGCAGAAGCAAAATTGAGAGCTAGGAAGATAGATCATATGGTTTTTCTTGAAATGGTTGCTAAGTGTATTATTCAGCATGATCTTCCATCTTCTTATGTTGAGTATGAGAGAGTTAGATCAGTATGGAAATATTTGAATGCTGATGTGAAATTTATTAGTCGGAACACAGCTGCTGCAGATGTTTACAACTTCTTTGAGAACGAGTCCAGTAAGCTAAAAAGAGAATTAGCTAATCTCCCTGGAAGAGTTTGTTTTACTTCTGATTTGTGGACTTCTATCACTCAGGAGGGGTATATGTGTTTGACAGCACATTATGTTGATTATGATTGGAAATTGCAGAACAAGATTCTAGCATTTTGTGCTTTACCTCCTCCACATACAGGTATGCACATAGCGATGAAGCTTCTTGAGATATGGAATGATTGGGGAATTGATAAGAAAGTCTTTATAGTGACTTTAGACAATGCAACAAACAATGATTCAATGCTAGACAAAGTCTTTGAGGAATTATTTATTGTGCAAGGGAAAATTTTTACATGTCAGGTGTTCAGCACATATTCTTAATCTCATTGTGCAGGACGGGCTGAAAGTGATTGGGAATTCTGTTAATAAAATCCGAGAGAGTATCAAATACGTTCAAGCTTCTGAGTCTCGAGAGAATTTATTTGCAAACTGTGTGGAAACTGTTGGGATAAGATTGAAGGCCGGTTTTGTGTTGGATGTGCCAACTCGATGGAATTCTACATACAAAATGCTTAATAGGGCTTTGAAGTATCAATCTGCTTTTTGTAATCTCAAAGTCATTGATTCCAGAAATTACAAGTTTCTTCCCACAAACGAGGAATGGGCACGAGGGAGAATGATGTGTGACTTTTTGGAACCGTTTGATGAAATCACTCGCCTTTTTTCAGGTGCTACTTATCCGACCTCAAATTTGTACTTTATGCAAGTTTGGAAGATTCAGAGCTGGTTGAAAAAGCATGAGACTAGTGCTGATGAGATTATAAGTGAAATGGTCATCCCGATGAAAGAAAAGTTTGATAAGTATTGGGAAGAATATAGTGAGATTCTTGCAATGGCTTCCGTGTTTCATCCAAGGCTAAAAATGATGCTTGCTGAATTTTGTTTCAAAAACCTTGACATAAGTTCAGCCGAAGAGAAGCTGAAGCACTTACGTGGGAAACTTCAAATTCTTTTTGAAGCATATGATAACAAGCCAAAATCGACACTAATACCCTCAGAAACGCGAGACACTATTCAAAATGATGGTGAAAATCAAAGTGGAAACTTCTCAAATTATGATGTAAGTTTTTAATGTCTTCACTTTTCATTTACATCATCTTAAAACTCACACCACTTACAATTTTTTTTAAAAAAAATTTCTCTTATATTTTTTTTTTGATTTTTTGAATGATGTTGTTACTTACATATTGATTTTAATAAGTAATCATTTCTTTTTGTTGATAGGATTTTTTTGCGTTTCGAAAAGCTAATGTTGTTGTTAGTGGAAAGTATTCTTTGGAAATTTATCTAGACGAACCGCCATTAGATACACAGAGTTTTGAGAGTCTGGATATTTTGAAATATTGGAAAGATAACTCTCAACGCTATGGAGTATTGGCTTCTATGGCTTGTGATCTTCTTAGTATTCCGATTACAACAGTAGCTTCAGAATCATCTTTTAGTATTGGAGCTCGAGTTTTGAACAAGTATAGAAGTCATCTTCTCCCAAAGAACGTTCAAGCCCTAATATGCAGTCGCAATTGGTTAAAAGGTTTTGAAGCTTATGAAAATGGTACAAATACTTCTTTTGATGGGTTTTAATTTTATGACATTTTATAAATTCTGAATTACTTAGTTACTTTATATTTTTATTCAGAGAAAAATGGAGAATATGATGGTGAGGATGCAACACTACCTTCTATCCAATCAACCGTTGAAGATCAAAATTTAGATCTATAAAATTTATGTTGCAATTTGACATTCTTAGTTTCAGTTTCAGTTATGTTTCCTTTGATTTTAGTTTCTTGAATTTGTTTTCTTTTAAGAGTTTTAAATATTTTATTTTACTTTTTATTTGGTGAAATTAATGAAGTTATTGTTATAATTTTCTTATGAAAATACTCAAAATAAAAAAAACAAATGTTAAATATTGAAATGATCAAAAGCTAATTCATAAAGTTTTGATAAATTAACTAAGTTAATAATTCCCTAAGTTAGATTAAATTCAAAATCATCTTAAAAATGTGAGACCCATTTAAATATAATTGGATGAAAGGATTGTTCAATGAGTTCTATATAGCTTAGTGGTAACAGTCTCATTTATTCACTCTGGCGTCGACGGTTTGATTCCCAAATTTTAAAGTTTTAGAGTATGAATAAAAAGGCCTGCGGGCTGGCCCATTAGTCCGCTAATTCTAGTGGACACCGGGCCTGGACATCCATATTTGGTCTGCGGGTCAAACCGGCCGGCCCGCATCCAATAGGCCCAAACCCGCTAGCAACTACCAACTGTCGAGCGATTATTCATCGACTAACTAGTCCGCAATGCGTTTTTGAACACGGGTTAATGATAATATGAATGAACAAATGTCTATTTTCAAAAATTTATTTATCTTCTCAAATTCATAACATAAATTTTCAAATTCAAACCATGTTACATAAAGTTATATCATTATCTATACTTAATCTTCATATAAAATTAAAGGAATTTTTGAGTTTTTATTAATCAAGTGGTTAAAATGATCCATCTAACAACTCTCGTATTTAGGATTCAATTTTTCTCCTCTATAATTAGTAGATTAAATAAAAAATGATAGAGCAAATGTTAAGTCATAGGCATTGTCGATTTCCTATTGAACCTTTTTTATTTGTTTTGTCAACGACAAATTATATTATCACAAATCACAACAGTAAATAGTTACATCTAGAATCAGAACCAGACTCTCTTATTCTACGGGGGAGAGTCCGCTTTATGATTAAGAGATCATGGAATAACAAATAGAGAAAGATAAGCAAATAAAGAACTTAGCTTGAAGAACTCCTCCTAGTAGGCTAGAAAAGCCGGCCACTCCTCTGGACGATTTATTATCTTCAAAATCATCTCACAATCTGTTGATATCTCCACCATTGTGATTTGTAGCTCTAGGAGAGACCTTAGTGCCCAAAGTACAATTTCAACCTCTCCATGAAGGACCGAAAGACTTTGGTGAGCTTCTCTTGCCCCCATGTACTCTCCTTCCACTGAATCTGGAAAGTTTAACCAACCCAAACTCGTATGATGGTCAGTATTCTTCCAAGAAGCGTCCATAAAACATTTGTAGCACGTGAAATTTAGATTAGTTGTAGAAAGAAAAGCTAATGGAGACTTTTTAAAAGAGGTGCGAACGTCTAAGGGTACTCAATAGCCCTTCAGTTCAATTCGAGGAGCATACCATTCTTTATAATCTACTTCCGTTTGAGTCATTATATTGCGAGGATCTATGTCTTAATTTTAAAAGCAATAAATATTTCGAGCTTTCCAAATGTGACAAATAATCCATGGGAAAATATTTGTTTTATCTTGATCAGGTAGGCGCCATAACAGATAATCAAGATCGTACCAAATATATTTGCCAAGAAAGAAATAAGGCGCCGACGGGATACATGAGAGGTTCTAACTTTGAAACACTAGTGAGCATTCAAAAAGGACATAATTAATGGTCTCATGTTCTGCACCACAATGCATGCATCTAATATCGCAATTTAATCCTCTATGGGTTAGATTCTGGTTCACTGCAATACACTCGATAAGACTTGCCAAATAAAATGTTTAATTTTATACGGAAAATTTAATTTCCAAAACTTGTTATACAATGCTTGAAAAGTTGGGAAAAATTTCCCCACATCTAGCATAGAGTAGATTCTGCAATGTGATACCCGGATTTGACAGAGTATCGCCCTGTTTTAGTAAAGAGCCATCCCCAGTAAAGGTTATATGCCTTATGGGAATGGGGATACCAAGTATTAACATGACATCTCTAGGCTGGAAGTACTGATTGACTAAAACTTCTTTCCAAGATCCATCCCTATAATCAATGAGGTTGTCAACAGTCAAATCCGAAAACAAATTTAGGCTCAAAATAGATGTGGGCCGGGGAACAATATCCGGTATCCATGGGTCTTGTCAGACCTTGATAGTTTTACCATCGCCAATTTTCCTTATAATCCCTTTAGATACTAAAGATTTAGTTGAATAAATGCTTCGCCAGCCATAAGAAGGAGAAATTTTCATTATTGTCGTTAAGGGACATTGTTCCTCGTAGTATCGTCCTTGCATAACTTTAGCCAAAAGTTAATCTGGAAAATCAAGAAGTATGAGTTGAGTTGAATTCCTCCAAGGCTCTAAAACCCATTCCTCCTTCAGACTTTGGTTTACATATTTTTTCCATTGTTACCAGTGTATACCTCTGGATGTTCAGAGTTTGACCACCAAAAGTTAGCTATAGCTGAGTTCAACTTCATTACTACAGCCTTAGGTATAAAATATCCCCTGAGCAATCAATATATTATCGTAAATGAGTCTCCCAGAAACAATGTCGACTGGGTTTCAGAAGTGAGTTTTGGTAGAACTCATTTGAATCTCAAACACAAAACCTTAGAAATTAATTTATAACCAATATTAAATAAACTAATAGGTTTAAAATCCGCCATCTTAGTTGGCTAGAAAATCTTTGGAATGAGACAAATATTTTTCTTCTTCAATCCATGTTCAAATGATCCATGGCGTAGAAAATTATTAACCAAGGAAACTAAATACTCCTTAATAATATCCCATGAATTCTGGAAAAAGAGGGCAGTTATGCCATCTGATCTTGGGGTTTTCTCCAGATCAATCATGGATAGAGCTGTCTTAACTTCATCTTCATTAGCAGTTTTCATCAAAAACTGATTATCAAAGTCCATTATTTTAGTCTATATTACATCCAGTAAAATAGTAGCATTACCCTTGGTGGAAGTCAGAAAAAATAGCATGATGCTTCACGGAAAATTTCCTCCTCCTTTGTAACCCAATTTTCATTAGTAGTCATAAGAACATTTAGCATATTTCGTTCTCGTCTTTGTCTTATTTGATCATGAAAGAAGCTAGTGTTCTCATCATCCTCCTGTAGCCATTAGCTTTCAATATCGCAGTTGTATCAATTGTATTGCCATTTTTATGGTCTTCTACAATTTTCTTTAAATCTAATATTTTCTGGCGACCTGGTGGAATAGTCTTGCTCCTCCAATGGAAAATTTCCCATTGACATATTCTAACTTTCCATACAAATGAACTTTTCTGGTGACACGAGAAACCTTTCCAGCTTTTTGCAATGATTTCCTTAAACCCAAGCTTACTAATCCATCATTTGTCAAAAACGAATTGTTTATGGGGTTAAAATACCTCGTCCTTAAATATTCCTAGAATAGGTGGACGACCAGACCCTTCATATCCAAATATTCTATTTCTAATCTTGGGAATAGTCATGTCATTCACCATTACTGTAAGCTTTATCAAGAACACAACGTATTATTCCGTTGTTTCGAAGACCTCGTTGTAACTAGGAATTCCCTAGCTTTGGAAAATCAATAAGACCGCAGTCCCTAAAATTTGGTTAAAAGTCAGAAAAGAATTAGCATGTCGCAAAGACCCGCCCTGCTTTTCATGATTACTCGATAGTTAATTAAAGTTTCCAATAATTAACCAAGCTGAATTCTTGATGATACATGTCCTAGTTAATCTCTCCCAAACATAAGTTATTTCATTTCGGATTGGTACACCATATAAAAAGTAATATCAGATCGAATACTGTGAAGATCCAGAGAGATATCTATCATGTTCTTATCCTTATAATTTATGGTAACGTTGAAATTATCAAAATAAAACAACTAAAAGTTCATGGAGTTTTTGTCTTGCTCTTTACATTTCCCTTCCTTAGCCTTATTGTTTCTAGGCGTCTTGCGAGGACACATTGCCGCAATGATCAACATCTTCTTAATACTTGATATCACGAGTTTTAACTCTATATCCTACTGCAAGTGCACAACAAACGTAATAGTATTTAGGGGTCGAATTCCTAAGGAAACCAGGTTACACTTTCATTTTCTATCGAATCGCAAGGTATATCAATCAAATAAGAGAAGTAAACACTAACAACTTAAACGTGAATGAAATCAAATTATTAAGGCAATCATATGTCGGGTATTCATTCAGGAGTTAGAATTCTTGTCAGGGAAACTATTTAGGAACAAATCTGAGCATATTCTCGGCTTGAACATAAATAAAGATAAACCAACTCTCGTTGAATCTACCCCTCTATTAATAATCTAAAGATCCTAACTCTCGTTGGTTTAAGATTACAAGTAGGCTTTATCGATTAGGTTGAACTACCCACAACCCAACCTAGCATCAACTCTCGTTGGTAGTGAAGGAATTTCTCTTCTAATCTAGTTCTAGTTCTTAACAATTTTCTGGAAAGTTAACAACCTAAAATCATCGACTAGGTGATCAGGCTAATTAAACCCTAGAATCCCTAAATCCTATCTAAGATCTACTCAGACATAGAACAAGGAATCAAACAAATCATGATGAACTGAAACTGAAATTGCATTAACAAAGAGAAAGAGGATTCAGAAATTCTTCTCAAATATGAAGAGATTTTCTTCCTAGCTTACAAACTCTTAAACTTCTGTAAAAATTGTTCTTTAACAACTCAAAGGACGCCTCTCAAAATAAAATAGAAAAAAATCATTTATAGGTCCAAAACAAGAGCTGAAAAATCATGAAATTAGGTTTCTTTGAAGGGCATCGATCGATCGATCCTTGTGTCGATCGATCGATCATTGGATAATGAATTGATCTCTAAGAAGCCATGTCGTTCTTCAGATCATGCGCATATTCTTTGTTAAAGCATTGATCGATCGACCCTTGTGTGGATCGATTGACCCTTCCTTTCGTGGAAAATACTAGAAAATGCTTTAAACTTCTCCAAAGTCCACATTCAAGCATGATTCCAACTCTGAAGTTTATGACTTGAAATCTCAATAAAACACAGACGAATTCTCCAAATATAACCGTCATTGGATGTATCCTCAGAAACGTCCAATTCACTTTAAAATACTCGCAGCGTCATTGGAAAACTTTTACCCTAGGCTAACTTCATGCAAAATCTTATATCGACCATCAGAATTTTTGGCTTAAAATGATTGAAAATGATGAAGAGAGAAACAGAACCAAACTTACAAGGAACAACTTTCATTGAGTAAAGAGAAGGAACATATCTCATGTATTACCAATTCCCTTGACGAGAGGATTAAGTCGGGTTAGGTGTGAAATCAGCATGAAATCCCATGAAAGTTGAGATGAATATGCTCTGAAACTCAGTGTTGTTTTGTCTCTAGGTTTTCCAATAGTCTGATCGATTCCTAACAAATGCAAATCAAGCAATACTAAGTCCAGGATAATGCTGAGAAAATCGAAAATCAAGTAGTCTAATGTCAGTCTCAAAAACTCAAAATGCAGAAATAAATGAAAGAAATAGTCTGAAAAATCGAGAATGCAAAAGAAACAAAACAGAAAAATAAGTGTTCTTCCCCAGACTTACTTTACACCATCCCAGACATAAGTGTAAATAAATCAAGAAGAATACATAAAAGTGCATAGCAAACAATAGAAAGCAAAAAAGAAATAGTCTAAAAAAATGAAAATAAACTGAAACAAATATAGGAAGTAGCCAAAAAGCTACTCAGGGCTCTGGCTGTCGCGGTCGCCTGGTGCTCTATGACGGCGAGGAAAGCGATAATCTATTGGCCAAGCATCCTCATCATCATCAGCTACAAGTGCACTCATACAAAAAGAAGTTGGGATCCTCCTCAAAGCATCCAGATGGTCCGCTGAATCGATCTCTTCCTCCTCTCATTCTCGACTTGCCACGCTCTGAACTGCTGATCCATGAAGTCTCGCGAGTAATGAGGTAATCTGAATTCCTCCTTAGGAAACTCAGAAAGCATAAACCCGGAAGATTGAGTACCTGGAGCTGGAGGTACGAACTGAGTATAAGTGGAAGCTCGAGCTCTCCTAGTTCGGGCATGTGGTGCGGCTTCCTTCTGCTTGAGTTTACCGGAGATCTCAGGATGCGATAAATCTGGCCGGAACTCCACGTTCTCTCTGCAGCTAACCGAAGTGATGTGAGGAGCTGGAAGGGTGAGATACATTATCTGGGGCGTGTCATCGAAAAAAGTCCACTGCTTCTTCTCCAAAAAAGTACCCAAATTTGGCAAGACAGCTGTATCGATCAAAATGATACTCTGCACAACCTCTCTCTGCCCGAGATCTAACCCATAAAACATGAAAATCGGTGTCAGGAGACTACCAATCGGCTCAACCACTCCCTTCCTCGGGTCACCTTTGTATCTGCGCTTGATCAGTTCATTGGCAAATAGATATCCCCAGTTGATGTTCAAAGGAGGACTTGTAGCATAAGAAGGATCTTGGTAAAGATCTGGTACCAAAGGAGATATGGCCTCGTGCAAGTACTCCAGCTGAGATTTAGTTACACTACCTAACTCATACTAAGCTAGAATTGTCGACCCAATGTGCTTACTGCCTATCCTAATAGCAGGATTGCTGATATAAGTAAGCTTTGAAGCCTTACCCTGATACGCATCACGAGACAACAAGTACCACAGTGCATTCTTCGAAGGAGAGTTCTTTGATGGTTTCTGCCCAACTGCATACTCATCAAAATCGTAAAGCTGGCATAACTCCTGCATGGTGATCGTATAGAGAGCTCCTTTATATCGGTACGTAAGGTACTGAGCATACACAAAACTGTGAGGATCAGCGCACATATGAAGATCGCACCTCGTTAAGAACTGCCTGACAACCTCTGAATACAGTGGATAAGCATCAAAACAGAACTTTGTTAGACCCAGATTATCCAGCAGCTAAGTAACATCTTCGGGAATCCCCATCTGATGCAATGTCTCACGGCACATGAACTTTGTTGGAATCAACGTGTTAGTCAAGAGTTGATCATTGAAGCTTTCATGAAAGCTCTTCCAACCTTCTCCTTCCTTTATGTCCTTATACGCTGCCATAGTTCTAACAAAAGACGGAGTATCCCTACTAGCCACATTATCCACAAAGTATGTTTGTTCTGGTCTCAGCCATGGCAAACACTCACCAAGTTGCCCTTGTCTAGGTGTATCGTCGTGCTATTGCGACGACTGACCGCGCTGAAAATTCGAAGATACTCGGACCTTCCTCGCAGGTTTCTTAGGATTATAGGTTGATGTTCGAACCATCTACAACGAAAGAACACAGACAGAACCGAAAAATGAGTTTGTGATCGAGAAAATTCACAAGAGTTTGATATCCTAGGCATACAAATGATCATTGGTCTGATTGCTTATTCAATTAAACACGATCAACATCCAGCAATGCATCAATCGGACTATAATCATCAAAATCAAGCCTAAAAATTTTGAAATTCCCCTAGAAATTCTCCTTCAATCTAACAAGCAATCTCTAATTAAAATCCAATGATCCAAACACCAATAGAGGGTCGAATTCATGTAAGAGTGAGGCATATTCATGAGTTAATCCATGAAAATCAACAAGAAAGCAAGTTTCCTTTTTACCCAATTCAACCTCCACATTCGGACAAAAAATTCGAATTTAGAGGACATACATTTTCTAATCGAAGTTATGAACCACATAATCAGATATATGATGAAATTCTAAACAAAATAGGTTTTTGAATTGTCAAAAACAGATGAAAAACAAGAGAGAAATAGAGTTTTGAAAATTTTCGGAATAGAGATTTCGCGAAGTGTAACTGTTCTGTGTGTTTAAGAAGATGAACATGGTTTTTGGATCGATCGAGCCTGATGTCAATCAATCGATCTGTGCTCTCACGAGCATAGAACAATCGATCCTTACCTTCTAAGTCGGGCAATGGATCATGCGTAAACTCTTCTTAAATGACTCGATTGATCTATCATTCTCATGCCGCGCTTTGGATTGTGCGGCTTTCTTGCCCGATCAATCCAGCCTTTTATGTCGTGCTCTAGATCGTGTGGTTTTCTTGCTCAATTTGTCTGGCTATGCTTGTTCTGTCGTGCTATGCTTGTTCGGTCGGACTCTAGATCGTGCGGTCTGCTTGCTCGATCGATATATAGGTGCGCAGTCATGCATTAGATCGTGCGCAAACCTACTATGTGTGTTGATCGATCGATCATTATTTTCGACAGCTTCCTACTTTGAACAAAAACACAAAGATAAAAACGAAATCAAACTAAAAAGAAAAACGAAAAAAAACTACCTAATAGTGGGTTGCCTCCCACTCAGCACTTTTTTACAGTCATTAGCTTGACTCGGATGCCATTCAGATGGCGGATCCGCTTGAGTGAGGTTTGCTTACTCCTTGGACATTAATCTCCTCAATGATGAACTTCTTCAACTGTTCATTTTCCTTGTGAATTGTCCTTCCTGAAGCATCCAGCAATGCAACAGTTCCATCGCAGCATATCTCCTTGACCGTGTAGACTCTAGAAGTATCAAAGCTAGGACCACCTGCAAAAACCTTGATAACAAAACCTTTAACATCATAGTTGCAGAATTTCTCAAGACGATAAAGGATACAAGGGTCTTGATGTTCAGCTGAGTCCCTCTCATGTTCACGGAACAACTCATGCTCCTCATCACAATCACTGTCTTCTTCATCATTTACTGCAACCTGAGTCAATGATTCAGTGCTCACTTGCTTTCCTCCATCATCTCGAATCATCCCACAGAAACGACTCCATGAAGCTCGAATAGGATATGAAACATCCTTGTCCACGTTCTCCATTACGACTCTCTGACTTAGAAAGTCTAACTAAGCCCCAGCTGTGTTGAGGAATGGCCTTCCCAATAAGATTGGAATAGCTCCTTCTATTGCCATTTCAACAACCGTAAAGTATGTAGGGATCTTGCAATTCTCAACCAGAAGAGTGAAGTCAACAAGTCTTGCTCTAGGTACCTTGGAAGATGCATCTCCAAAAGAAACTGATGAGTGATGCTCCTGCATTAGCTTAATACTGAGTTTCTTCATAGTCTCCAAAGATATCACATTGATACTAGCTCCAGAATCACACAAGGCATCGCTGAAAACTAGCTGTCGAACCCGGCGAGGTACAGTGAACTCTCCTTGATCTTCTATCTTCACAAGCTCCTTAGGGTATGGAACAGGAGGGTTGTACTTACTCTCAACTAAACTCCCTACTTCATAATTTACCACATTGCCAGATTCCTTGGGATTCTTCTCAACCTTCCCAAGTAAAGCTCCTTGTGGACAAATGATAGCGTCATCAGTCTGAGCAACTTGGGTGTCTAGCTTCTTGATATGCATGGAAACTGACTCAAACTTCCCATTCATGTCATTGTAGATGTTGTCCATCTTTGCATTAAGCTCCCTGGTAGTCTTTTGTTGTTCAACAGCAAGTTGATGAATCAAGGCCTTAATCTCTTCGTTTGACGTGCTTGAAGGTGCTGCTGGAGGTTGTTGCTGCATTGGCGGTGGTACATAAGGCTTATACGGCCTTTGCTAGTTACTTCCTCCTGCATTCGGAACAAACGACTTCTGATTACTCCATCTCTGACCTGAATTCTGGATGAATGGTTTTCCTTGAAAACGTGACCCTTGAGGCAGTGTGGGTGCTGGAAAAGTAACATCCCGAGGGTTCTCGACGTTAGTGTTACTGTAGGAAAGGTAACTCGGGTTATGTTCCTTGTTCTGCCAGTTAACATAATCGACCTCCCTTTGGTCTTCTGAACCAGCCAAATCATCTTGAACATGAGCCACTTCTTTGTTGTACTCAACTTGATTCACACTCCTCTGATTACCCTGATTTGCTCGGATCAGGATATCCAATTTTTCAGCAATGTCATCAATTCTCTGAATCTCCACACTGTTTACCTTTCTAGTCCAATCATATTCTGGACAATGACTACCAGAACTTGCAGCTAGGTTATCAATCAGAGTGAAGGCTTCATCCCTAGTGTTGGTCATAAAGTCTCCATTGATGGCAACATTCAGGGAATTCTTGTACTCCCACTCGATTCCACTATAAAGTGTTGAGAAGCTGCTCATCCGAGTACCCATGGTGTGGACAATCTCGCTGATACTCCTTGAAATATTCTCATGCTTCATTCAGAGATTCCCCAGATCGTTGCTGAAACGATGAAATCTTGCTCCCGATAGCTGCAGTCTTGGACTTAGTATAGAACTGATCAAAAAATGCTGCTCGAACCTGAGCCCATGTGGTGAGTGGTTCTGGAGGTAATGAACGTAACCACCTAGAAGCTCTGTCTGACAGTGAATGATGGAAAAACTTACACTTCACAAAATCAGCAAGTACACCATTAGGGCTTGTGGTGCCACATATGTCTTCGAAATTCTCTATGTGATCCATAGGATTCTCACCTGGAAGTCCATTGAAGACATACTGCTTAACCAACCTAATAAGTTGAGGTTTGATCTCATAATCATTCCTCTCAATCACAGGAGGTCGAATAGCTGAGCAATTTCGATAGTGGGTGTGTGGAGTGTCCATGTCACGTATCGCTCTGCGTTGAGCAGGCTCTCATGTTCTCCTAATCTCGGTCAACTCTCTCTGCAACTGTTTTACCATTGTGGCTATATCCTGTGGATTATGTGCTTGATTCTCTGTAGGATTCATATTCCTATCTCTTCGGTTTTCTCTTTCAACCCTTGCAAGCTCTTGATTATCAAAGTTGAATAGATTTTCTAAACCTTGACTTCTGGTCATACACCTGAAAAAGAACAAAAACGAACAAAAAGAAAAACGTAAGTAACAATATAGACAATCAAACGTAATAGTATTTAAGACTCACAAATTTCTTATACTTCTTTGCTTCAATACTCTTTACAAGTGGCGGTCTATGTTGATGATCTTCTCGTTACAAGTTCAAGTAGTAAACTGATTTATGAGTTCAAAAGAGATATGTCAACGAAGTTTGAGATGAGTGATCTTGGGAAGTTGACTTATTATCTAGGAATAGAAGTATTACAAGAGAAGGATCGAATTGTTTTGAAACAAGAGAGATATGCAAAGAAGATTCTTGAAGAAGCACAAATGGATGAATGTAATGCTTGTCAAATTCCGATGAACTTAGGTCTAAAGCTTTCTAAGTCACAAGAAGAAAAAAGTATTGAAGCAAAGAAGTATAGGAAAATTATTGGATGTCTTCGATGCTTGATTCACACACGACCTGACTTGTCATATTCGGTTGGTATACTTAGTAGATATATGCAAGATCCTAAAGAATCACATGGTGCAGCCTTGAAGCAAGTATTAAGGTATCTTAAAGGGACTCTTACTTTCGGTCTTGTGTTTGAAAAAGGAAGCAAAGGTTTGGAAGGTTATTGTGATAGTAGTTACAATGTGGATATCGATGATGGAAAAAGTACTACCGGACATATCTTTTACTACAACGATTGTCCTATATCATGGTGTTCACAAAAACAAGAGATAGTTGCTTTGTCTTCATATGAGGCTGAATTCATGGCAGCCACCGAGGGAGCTAAACAAGCTATATTGCTACAAGAACTCCTTGGGAAAATCACGAGCAAAAGGACTTCAAAAGTTCAGATTTACGTCGACAACAAATCAGCTATAGCCTTAACCAAGAATCCGGTCTTTCATGCTAGAAGTAAGCATATACACAAAAGGTTTCATTTCATTCGTGAATGTGTCGAGAATGATTTGATCGATGTTGAACACATTCCGGGAAGCTATCAAAAGGCGGATATACTAACTAAAGCCTTGGGAAGATTGAAGTTCAAAGAAATGAGAGATCTAATTGGAGTTCAAGACACAAGAGAGACTTTCAAGGTTAAGGAGAAAAATGTTGAGATAAGCTTGAAAGAAGAAGTTTGAAGAGCAAGCTAATGAATAGATAAGACTAAGTTGTTATAGTTTAGGAGTTATCTAAATCTATATGTATTCCTAAAGGACTTAGGAATTAGTCTTATCTATAAATAGAGGTGTAGAGTTGCTACACCCTATTAAGAAATTTGTGAGTCCTACTGCAAGTGCACATCAAACGTAATAGTATTTAAGGGTTGAATTCCTCACATAACTAGGTTACACTTTCATTTTCTATCGAATCGCAAGCTATATCAATCAAATAAGAGAAGTAAACACTAACAACTTAAACGCGAATGAAATCAAATTACTAAAGAAATCAGATGTCGGGTATTCATTCAGGAGTTAGAATTCTTGTCAGGGAAACTATTCAGGAACAAATCTGAGCATATTCTCGGCTTGAACATAAATAAAGATAAACCAACTCTCGTTGAATCTACCCCTCTATTAATAATCTAAAGATCCTAACTCTTGTTGGTTTCAGATTACAAGTAAGCTTTATCGATTAGGTTCAACTACCCACAACCCAACCTAGCATCAACTCTCGTTGGTAGTGAAGGAATTGTTCTTCTAATCTAGTTCTAGTTTTTAACAATCTTCTGGAAAGTTAACAACCTAAAATCATCGACTAGGTAATCAGGCTCATCCATGCATTGAACTCAAGTATTAGAAGGGGAATCATTTATTCATCAATCCTATTTGTTCCCCAACAATGAATTCTAAAACCCTAGAATCCCTAAATCCGATCTAAGATCTACTCAGATATAGAACAATGAATCAAGCAAATCATGATGAACTGAAACTGAAATTGCATTAACAAAGAGAAAGAGGATTCAGAAATTCTTCTCAAGTATGAAGAGATCTTCTTCCTAGCTTACAAACTCTTAAACTCCTGTAAAAATCGTTCATTAACAGCTCAAAGAACGCCTCTCAAAATAAAATAGGAAAAAAGTATTTATAGAACCAAAACAAGAGCTGAAAAATCGTGAAATTAGGTTTCTTCGAAGGGCATCGATCGATCGATCCTTGTGTCGATAAATCAATCGTTAGATAATGAGTCCATCTCTAAGAAGCCATGTCGTTCTTTAGATCATGCGCATATTCTTTGTTAAATCATTGATCGATCGACCCTTGTGTTGATCGATCCTTCCTCTCGTGGAAAATACCAGAAAATGCTTGAAACTTCTCCAAAATCCACATTCAAGCATGATTCCAACTCCGAACGTTTTTAACCTGAAATCTCAATAAAAAACAGACAAATTCTCCAAATATAACCGTAATAATGAGCTCAAACCGACAAAATATGAGGAGTATCAATACTTACCCCTCAAAGAGGAGTCGAAGACCTAGATGAAGGCTTACTCGGACCTGGGGGAGGTTTTATAAGCCTTGCCTCTTTATGTTGTTGCAGTTTCTGAGCAAATTCCTCATGTATCCTAGTCATCTCAACATCAGAAAAATTTTGATTATAATGCATTATGGCCTCGAGAGCCATTGCATCCAAAACTGAGTCCTCCAACTGATTTTGACTAGAGTCTTGCATCACCACTTTTTCCGTATCGACATCAATTATATTCGATGATAGTGGCCTGATCTGAGTCACATCTATCTCCAAACTAGCAACGTCCTTGGCTGCACTTATTTCAGCTGAACCAGATGCAGCAACCGGAGATGTTCTTATCTCTTTATCAACTTTTGAAATTGTGGCTACATGAGCATATGCAATACCTGGAATAAAGGTCTACTTACCTTCTTGGAAGACAAAGTCTCCTTAGGTGCATTTTCACCAACATTCTGTTGAGAAATATCAGAGAGAGAGATTCATATGATTTTCTATTATCAGAAATCGAAAGAAATAATTTAGAATATACCATGTCTAAATTGGCTTTTGTTGGCCGGTTTTGAGAAGGCCCTCGAGCTCTCTTCGACCCCTCACTTGATCCATGTATTGTTAGAGCCTTAAAGGAGCCACCAACTTGTTTTTTTCCACTAATAATTGCACCTTTAAAACTTTTATTTCTCACAGCAGCACCCATTTTTCTTTTATTATCAATCCCCACTTCTTTAACCTTTTGTTTTGCTTTATAATACCAAGTATCGACATGTGTCATTCTGTAGCAAAGAGTACAAATATTGTATAGCCTCTTGTACTCAAACATGATCTTTGATTTCCTTCCTTCTTCAAATTTCAGAATAGAAGCGAAGATTATGGTTTAGAACAGGGGAGATCGATAAGAACTTGACCCATAATCACCTCAATAGTTACCACTGAACCAGTGGAACCCGCCACTAGTCTATACACCTCCTCCACTCTATATTCGAAAGGAATACATGTGATTCTGTTTGAATAATCAGCATCAGCCATAACTTTCCCAGGTGCATAAAACACCATCCAACCATCAAAATTAATAGACCCATAAGAGAGGACACCTTCCAGATCTGTAACAGATTGAAACTCAAATTGAAATTGCCCATAACCTAGATTAAGGTCATTGACACGTCCCACCAGATTCTAAAACTGTGGCATATGGAAGATGAAGGTGTCCACGTTCTGGATAAGTGGATTCAAGATGCGACTCATTAAAACTTTGGAGCTCTTTACCAAAGGTGCTGAATTATCAATCTTTGAGATCTTTATCGTTAGCTTTCTTGGAGATGAACCTATTTCGGTATTGTTCTTGTTTAAACTCATTTAAAACATTTTCAAAATTGGAAAACAAAAAGATAGCACAATTATTGAAGTAGAACGACAACAAAAATCTTCAAAAGAGAGCAGAAAACTAGTGTGGACATAAGCCCATATCATAGTCTTTTATAGCTTTTCAAACTCATGGCTAAGTCTCTTTTTCCTAACCAAAAATTAGAAAAATTATGTGGGATGGTTTGAAATTCAAAACAAGGAACCTCTTTTTTTTTTCAAAATCATTTTTTTATCAACTACCCTAATACTCTTTAAATCCTACTCCTATTCTTGCAGGTAGGGGTTCGATCCCTGGTGCCTTGAGGATTTGTATAATGACTATATTACTGGGCCACCTCTATTCGGCATTTACCAAAATCATTTTGTAATTTTCTTTATTAGTAATAATATCAACTGAGTGAAAATAATAACCAAATTCAAAATAAGAGTGCGTGAGATTTTTCAGTTTTAAATGGTATGGAATCAATAGTCGCCAGGTGGCATTCCTGGACAAAAAAAGTACGCCGAAAACATAATATTACTAAAACCCACTGGGCATAACTGTCAATTCATATGGTATTTGGCAACTTTTCTTGAAAAAGCAACTTCGAGAATCGTAACTGATAAGCACTTAGACCATCATTATTGGGAGGTTCTAAAGAGTTTCTTATCAATAGAAAATGAAAAATATAAAAAATGAGAAGAGAGAAGAGAGAATGATTTCTTATTTAAGAAACTTTCTAAACAAAATTAAGAGACTTTCCAATTATGTGTTATTAATTGATTGGGTCAATTTTATTATTAATATTAAAATTTATTTGTACATAAATTTTTGATAAAATATTGTTAAGAAACTTAGTTTTTTTGAAATCATTGATAATGGTGCTCTAAAGAGGTCTATCGAGCCGATGATAGGTGGTCCAGTGGTGTAGTCACTTTACACATCCTCAAGGCACCAGGGATCGAACTCCCACCTGCGAGGGGATTTAAAAACCAGTAGGCTAGTTCACAAAAAAAAAAAAGTTTATCGAGAAAACTCTGAAATTACGAAAAGCCCACTCTCTCTATCTCTCTCGCCTTTCTTTGTCCTCATTGATGTAATTTGATCACGGATTGGGTGAATCATCTAACTCCTAAAAGAGAACGCCTTGCAAAAGATTTTACTTTTTTTTCTTAAGAAAGTTTAATTAACAAAAAGAAGGAAATTTCCTTTTTGTTTAGGATGCTTTGAATCATCATCTTGCGACTCTGTTGCGTTTTGAGGGGAATTATTTCCTGGGAAATTCACCTGCCATGGCCAAATTCTATTTCAAGGATTCTCTTAAAGCTCTTGAAGCCGATATTCAACACGCCAATACACTGTAAATCCTTGAATACTTTCCCTTTCATTCTCCAGTCTATATTTGCTTTAATTATTGCAAAGTTTCGATTTTTTTTTTGTTGAGATTTTAGTTTATTCAGAGTCTTCAAGTTAAGTTTTTGATTCTGGTTATTGATTAATTTTGTTCCCTTTGTGAATTGAAGGTTGCTTTTTTTTTGCAGCCGTGTGATTTTTTTTTTCGTTGGAATTTTCTCGGTTAATTCTCACAGACGTGGCACTAGTGAATATTAAGGTTATTCTTATCTAGACTCGAACTGATTTTAGTACACAAGTAGTGAAAGTGAAGCTCCTAATGACCTTAAATGATTCTTGAGATTCTAGTTTTTTAACTAAGGGGTTTCGTTGTGCTGCTTTGGCTGAATCAGTAATGTTCTTAGATAGATCAATGTGTGTAGTTTACGCTGCGTCAGCTTCTTGAAACCTGAGAATGATTCTGTGATTCCCTTATGGATCTTATAAGTGATCAAGTTTGTGACTTCTATGGATACTTGAACCGATCAGTTCCCAAATTACATTTGCTGTTTGAATATTTTCATTCCTTTACCAAACTCTGTTTATGGTTAGAGGTGCTTATGATCTTTATTGCGTTTTTACTAGTCTTTTCCTCAATATGATTAACAGAGCTTTAGATTATCCTCGGGAGAAGGATGGAGCGCGTGTTCAGATGAGATTATCGTACGGCCCAGCTGCTCAGTTTTTTCTTTTTCTTGTACAATGGACTGATTGCCACCTCGCTGGTGCTCTTGGTTTGCTCAGAGTTCTTATTTATATGGTAAGTTTACCTCTGTGTTACTACATTCACCGTACGAATCTTTGTGGTTCTGAGATTGACCTTGTGAGTTATATCTGGTTCAGACTTATGCGGATGGAAAAACTACAATGTCAGTTTACGAAAGAAAAGCCAGTATAAGAGAGTTTTATGGTATATGTTTGTTTTGAACTTATATAATTTCTGATAAACATGTTAGATATTGTCTATTCTTTTGTTTTTTTGATGTTTTGGTAAACTTTTAGCTGTGATATTTCCGTCGTTGTTACAACTACAAAGGGGTATAACAGACCTAGATGACCGCAAACAAAAAGACGTCTGCAATATGGGGTACAGAAAGAAAGATGACAGTGACAAATGTGAGCTCTCAGAGATTGAGATGGAGAGGGAAGAAGAATGCGGAATCTGTATGGAGATGAACAGTATGGTGGTGCTACCAAACTGTACTCATTCTTTGTGCATCAAGTGTTATCGCGATTGGTAAGTCACATTCAAGCTTGTACATATATTGAATGTAACCAGTTTCCTGAAAAAGGGTAGTGATATTTTCCTTAGGAGAGGGAGGTCACAGTCATGTCCGTTCTGCAGAGACAGCCTTAAAAGAGTGGACTCGGGGGATCTCTGGATATTTATGGAGAAAACCGATACAATGAACCTCACTGCAATCACAAGGGAGAACCAGAAAAGGTTGTTTGTGTACATAGAGAAGTTACCACTGGTGGTTCCAGATCAAGCATATGCATCTTCTCCTTACGATTGCCATGTGAGGTGAAGCTAAACACCGGCTCTGGTAAGTCTTTTATATGTAAATTTGCTGAGTCTTTAAGGGGAAGTAGACCCTCCTTTGTATATAGTAGTAAGTCCGTCTCTTTGTTTACCATTTTCTTGGGAAAGTTTCACAACTTACTTATGGCTTTTTGTGATTTGGCTGTGGCTTCCCATCAATCTCCTAAGCTTATGTGTATATTCAGCATTTATCATTTAAGAACTCAATCTACAACTGGTATTGGCTTTTTATGTATATTAACATCAGACCTGAAAGTCTTGAAGAATTGATAGTTTAATACAACCTTAGATTACTCTACAAGTCATTTGGGTGTACTTTTTGCCTTAAGCATACAATTGGTTTAGAGCTTAAAAAGAATTAGATCTAGGGGGATTTCTGAGGCACGCCAAGTACAAAGATTCAGCCTAGTTTTGGAATACAAAACTATGGTATCAGTTCAGCCTAGTTTTGGAATACAAAACTATGGTAGAATTGATGTACTATGGTACAAAGATTATGGAATATTATGGTATCAGTTCAGCCTAGTTTCCTCATCAAAAAATAGAGAAATTTGGAGGGACTAAGAGCAACATTATTGGAGACTTCTTATTAGAATTTCTTAAATATTATTAAATGATTATATATGATAAAATGTGAGTTAAAAATATATTTTAATAATAAAATAATAAAATAAACTAAGAAACCCATTAAAGAGTTCCTTAAATAAGAAACTTTAGTAGAATTTCTTAAGAGTTTCTTAAATTTTTAATAATAAAATAAGTTAAGAAACCCTTGATAATGGTGGTCTAAGCAAATTTGGGACACTTACATGTCTAATAATATTCTTTCAAGCACTGATCAATGATTCAACAAACTTTGTTCTTCTCAAATACGTTTTTCGTTAGCTATCCAATTCACTAAAAACTGATACCATAATATTCCTAAACATATTTTTCCCTAATAATGTTTGCTATGTAACATATTTTATAGAGCGACAAACTACACTTACAAGTATCTACGGTAAACATTACACTCATTTAATAACATTCTTTCAAGCGTTGACTAATCGTTCAATAAATTGTATTGTTCTCAACTATGTTTTAATTAAATATCTAATAATAAAAAAAAAGTTTTTAAAACATATCCTTACCCAATAATTTTTGCTTGGTAACACATTTTATATAGCAATAAATAAAGGCTTTAATCGAAAGAACACAATAGAAATTTGTAAAGACTACTTTCTTTATTAATTTTGGAAACTTACTCAAAACCAAAGATTCACAAATTTCTTAATAGGGTGTAACAACTCTACACCTCTATTTATAGATAAGACTAATTCCTAAGTCCTTTAGGAATACATATAGATTTAGATAACTCCTAAACTATAACAACTTAGTCTTATCTATTCATTAGCTTGCTCTTCAAACTTCTTCTTTCAAGCTTATTTCAACATTTTCCTCCTTAAGCTTGAAAGTCTCTCTTGTGTCTTGAACTCCAATTAGATCTCTCATTTCTTTGAACTTCAATCTTCCTAAGGCTTTAGTTAGTATATCCGCCTTTTGATAGCTTCCCGGAATGTGTTCAACATCGATCAAATCATTCTCGACACATTCACGAATGAAATGAAACCTTTTGTGTATATGCTTACTTCTAGCATGAAAGACCGGATTCTTGGTTAAGGCTATAGCTGATTTGTTGTCGACGTAAATCCGAACTTTTGAAGTCCTTTTGCTCGTGATTTTCCCAAGGAGTTCTTGTAGCCATATAGCTTGTTTAGCTCCCTCGGTGGCTGCCATGAATTCAGCCTCACATGAAGACAAAGCAACTATCTCTTGTTTTTGTGAACACCATGATATAGGACAATCGTTGTAGTAAAAGATATGCCCGGTTGTACTTTTTCCATCATCGATATCCACATTGTAACTACTATCACAATAACCTTCCAAACCTTTGCTTCCTTTTTCAAACACAAGACCGAAAGTAAGAGTCCCTTTAAGATACCTTAATACTTGCTTCAAGGCTGCACCATGTGATTCTTTAGGATCTTGCATATATCTACTAAGTATACCAACCGAATATGACAAGTCAGGTCGTGTGTGAATCAAGCATCGAAGACATCCAATAATTTTCCTATACTTCTTTGCTTCAATACTCTTTTCTTCTTGTGACTTAGAAAGCTTTAGACCTAAGTTCATCGTAATTTGACAAGCATTACATTCATCCATTTGTGCTTCTTCAAGAATCTTCTTTGCATATCTCTCTTGTTTCAAAACAATTTGATCCTTCTCTTGTAATACTTCTATTCCTAGATAATAAGTCAACTTCCCAAGATCACTCATCTCAAACTTCGTTGACATATCTCTTTTGAACTCATAAATCAGTTTACTACTTGAACTTGTAACGAGAAGATCATCAACATAGACCGCCACGAGTAAGAGTTGATTCTTAGCTATCTTGCGGTATGATAGACAGGTTTTTACGGTTTTTTCTCAAATACCCTACTGTTTATGTAATCAATTGCAGGACAGTATGGTGTCAATCCACTGGGAGAGTAACTAGCAATCAAGATGTAATCTACTTATCCTAATCTAAGTCAGATTCGATTTAATGAGTAGTAGTCTAAACTAGGTGAAAAACTAAAATAGAGTGCTAAAAATAAGACATATAAACAGAATATAAAAACAGAGCATTGAAAATAAAGCAATAGCAAAACAGAATGAAGTGCAAAACCGAATCTCAACCTAAAGGCAGAGTATTAAAATTCACAAAAATTCAATAGAGGAAAAGGGGTTCTCGAGGTTAAGGATCAATGATTAAGGTATTCCTAGGGGTTCCAGACTTGTTTATCAACCTATTTAGATGACCTCTAAGCAAGGAATCACAAAGTAGTCACATTCACTCTCGCGCAATGGGACCTCTCTTGAAAGACAACCTGACTTGGCTCTCGCCCAACGATTGGAAGTTCAAGAGGCTCTAGGAGTTCGATCATAGTCTTCACTGTATTGGCTGTCTGCTTGTGCTAAATTCTCAACCAATTCCCATCCATCATCTACATCCTTGTTCAGAAAGTTCTCATTGCTTGCTCTGTCTAGCAACATTCGGATCTTGGGAATAACCCCTCTGTAGAGAGTGCTGAGAAGTGACTCAGTAGTAAACCCATGATGAGGACATTGTGATTGGTACATCTTGAATCGTTCCCAAGCCTCAGAGAATGTCTCAGAATGGTTTTGCTTGAAACCAGAGATAGAGTTGCGAAGTTTCGCAGTTCTGGAATTGGAGAAGAACTTACCTAGAAACGCTTGTTTGCAGGCATCCCAAGATGTAATAGACCCTTGTGGCAAGTGTTTTTCCCACAGGAGTGCTTTGTCTCCAAGAGAGAAAGGAAACAACCTCAGTTTCAGAGCATCCTCACTAACCCCATTAGTCTTTGTCAAACTGGTTAGTCTTTCAAACTCATCAAGATGATCCAGCGGATCCTCAGAAGGCAAACCATGAAACTTACTGTTCTGTACCTTTGAGATCACACCACTCTTAATCTCAAAGTTGTTAGTGGCAATAGCTGGTGAAACAATTCCATGGCATTGAGTATGAATACTGGGAGCATCACCGGCTCCAATGTGTCGTATGCGCCTAGGACGAGGTCCTAGGTCAGTAGCTTGTACGTGGTCCTCCATGTCTACCTGATCTGTGAACTCCTCGTTCAATCTGCTCCGCTGTTCCCGCAAGTGTTCACGAGGCAAACGGTCTATGTTGTCGGAGTAGGGGATGAGATCTTCAGTACAACGGGATCTGGTATTCATGCAAGTGTGTTTTTGTCAGCAGTAACAGACACTCGACCAGGAGTTGATCGAGTGTTCTGGGAATGCAAAAAAATCACGGCACTCGAGCTTAGTTGGTCGAGTGTCGTGATCTAGTATTCCTGAAAACAGACAAAAACTAGAAACGAGCGTTAGAACACACACGTAGAACTTAGTCTCAGGAAAGTGATAATCCTAATTGTAGCTAACTAGAACCCAGTTGGCAACGACGCCAATTTGATAGGCAGGTTTTTACGATGTTTTTTCAAATACCCTACTGTTTATGTAATCAATTGCAGGACAATATGGTGTCAATCCACTGGGAGAGTAACTAGCAATCAAGATGTAATCTACTTATCCTAATCTAAGCCAGATTCGATTTAATGAGTAGTAGTCTAAACTAGGTGAAGAACTAAAATAGAGTGCTAAAAATAAGACATAAAACAGAATATAAAAACAGAGCATTGAAAATAAAGCAATAGCAAAACAGAATGAAGTGCAAAACCGAATCTCAACCTAAAAGCAGAGTATTAAAATTCACGAAAATTCAATAGAGGAAAAGGGGTTCTCGAGGTTAAGGATCAATGATTAAGGTATTCCTAGGGGTTCCAGACTTGTTTATCAACCTATTTAGATGACCTCTAAGCAAGGAATCACAAAGTAGTCACATTCACTCTCGCGCAATGGGACCTCTCTTGAAAGACAACCTGACTTGGCTCTCGCCCAATGATTGGAAGTTCAAGAGGCTTTAAGTATGGACCTTACAGAGCCTAATAACACCCTAGACAATCAATCTCTTGAGCTAGGAGATGTTATCTCAACTTAAGCATGTTCAAGTGATTCCTCAAACGCCTCTCAGGGGGAATTCACCAAGAGATCGAATTTCAATTGATCAGAAAGGAACAAGCATTAAGAACACTTAAATTAAAGAGATCTAAGACTTTAATCAAACATAAAAAAATCTGGAAATCCCTAAGTTTTCCCTTAATCTCACCCTTTCCTCAAGAACCCTAGACTAACTTACTCAGAATTCATGAAGTAAAGCATAGACTTAGAATCGAAAATCAATTGCATAAACTTAAAGACTAAAAAATCGTAAATTTCTTTTAAAAGAGTGAAGTCGAAATTTTGCTAGAAAAGATTGTATATTAAAACTGGAAATTCTAGTACAATTTATAGATCAACAAGAGATCTTTAAGTCTTAAAGGAAAAAGGGAAATTACTTAAAGAGAAAAAGGGAAAATTCCCTAGAAAGAAAATGGAAAATTCCTTGAAAAGAGAAAAGGAAAATTCCTAAAGAAAAGAAAATGGAAAAAGGCCTAAAATAGTTGTTGGGCTTGCACAAGTGGGTATTGATGGGCCTTTTTCGCAAAGAAGCCCAAGAAGTCAACTCCGTCAAAAGTCAACGTTCTGGTCCGAAAATCCACTCGACCAAGTGATGGTCGAGTGTCATGCTCGAGTGTCAGACTCGAGTGCCAAATCTTCTAGTTCACATCCTGAACTTCAACTTTAGGCCAGACGATTCCTCATTGGTCTTCTTGTAGTCAGAAATACTCCATGATAAGCTCCAAAAAGTGTCTAAAAATACCTTTTATGCAATGTATGCAATGCCCAACACTAAGTTTGCAAATTATGCCTAAAAGGACCTAAAACAATGATAATAATGCAAGTATGAATGCAAAACATGCTAAATAATGGCCCTAAAATGTGGTAAAATGCAGACACATCAACTCCCCCAAGCTTAGTCTTTGCTTGCCCTCAAGCAAATATGCATAGATCTAAGAAGGAAGAGAGGTTGCTGACAATGGGAGTATCTTACTTAAACAAACAACTTATCAAACTGAAAAACTGTAATCCAAAAGTGAACCCTCATTCCTTTGTGAGAACCACAATCTACTTTCATCAAGGCTTAGCATAAAAACCGAATATTCCTAACACTTAGTTGGACTCTTAAGAAACTCAGATTCGAAACCTATTTCTTTTAAGTGCAGTCTGCAAGAGGGGCTATTGATCAAAGACCTTGGGATTCAACTTCCTCAAATTCAGCTAGACACTATGGATTAAGCATTTTTTATCACTTCTCAACTTCTACTCGTTCTTATTAGCTTCGGCTTTATCAATGAAACACAAAAAAGTACGGGTTTACGCACAGTCCCGGTTCACCTTAGGCATCGATGTATTAGCTTTATCAATAGGACGCAAAAAAGTACGGGTTTACGCACAGTTCCGGTCCATCTTAGGCAATATCGAAATGGTTTTATTGATGAACACAAGAAGGTACTGGTTTACGCACTGTCCCCGTTCATCTTAGACCATATTATTTGAGCCGAGTTGAGAAAGATGATTCTATATTCATCTTATGCTTTTCTTTTTACTTAGCTAGCTGAACCTAAGGAAGGATCTTATGCAATGTATCTCAAGCCCCTAATTTGGAAAAAATGGAATCCGATTATGAGGCAGCAAATCTGGTTCTTTTTGAGACACAACCTAAGTATTGGTTTTAAAGGTCAATGATCTACTAATCAGTGTTCAAGAGGGAAAAAACGCAAGTCCAAGAGTTCACTATGGTTACTAGCCAATCAACCTAGCAAGTTTGTCTATTTAGCAAGATGATTCCCGAAACTCTAGACTCAATCCTATATGAATGCAATGAACACTCTATTTTTGACTGATGCTTTTTCTATTTTTTCAAATTTTTATGGGTTTTCTATGCCTTAGATGATATGTTAAAGAAAAATATTTTTGGTTTTTCTATGCCTTAGATGTAATGCAAATGATCAAATGCAAAGAATAAAAGCTAAGAATCACAGAAAACAAAGTTAAATGTCCTCTAGAAACCTCCCCCAAACTTAAATCACACAGTCTCTTGTGTGTATAAAAGCCCGAAAGAGGATCCTAGACCAGCAAGTCAAGATAAAAATATGCAGTGGTATATACATTGAAGGGAAGGGGTTCCGTACCTAATTGGAGAATGAAAAAGTTGGAAAGGAAGAAGTTTCTGGTTCGTTTTCAGAACACTCGAGCAGCCTTTCTCGAGTGTCATGCTCGAGTGTTATGCTCTGGTGCCAAATTCCTTGTGGTGCACGTCCCTTGACCTGAAACATAAGAAAAGAGCAAAAAAAACAAAGAAAAACTGCAAGAAAGAAAATATGTACAAGGATATCATGGGATTTCCTCCCAAGTGAGCTTGTTTTAAGTCACTAAGCTTGACTTCCCACACCCATCATACCTGGAGTGGTTCAAAGAGAGGAATTGAGGTCCCCTCTGAGATGGTTTCATCAACCATGTAAAGCTTAACTTTCTGTCCATTTTCTGGAAGTTCCTCTCCTTTCTTGCTAAACATGGTGATGGATCCACAAGGTATAACTCTTTTAATGTGGAAAGGTCCTGACCAATCTGATTTGGGCTTCGTTGGAAAGAGAAGTTGCTTCACTTTGGCAAATGGTTTGGGATATTTGCTGCTCTTCACCTTGTACTCCATTACTCCATCCACAAAACCAATTGGTCTCAAAATTATATCAGGCCCAAGATCTAATCCTAGTAAATTGTATGATTCCTTAGAAGGCATATCCGTGATCTCATTGCAAGCAAACAAAGACTGAAGGCTTTTCCCATCAACAACCTCTTCAAACATTGGAATTTTTCTGCAGTAGTCGCTAGTCTTACCACTCTTAGCCAATATAAGTCGAGGAAGCTTAGGAGGTTTAATGCCCAACTTATCTAATCCCTCAATTGAGAAGCTTTGTCCTCCAATAGTAGGTTTTCTAGCTGCATCGTTAATGTTAAACTTCATATTGAGATCCTTACCAAAGTTTAGCTCAATTGTTCCATTCCTTACATCAATTACAGCTCCAACAGAAGCTAAAAATGGTCTACAAGGAGTAGTGGATTTTTTGGTTCCTCATCCATATCAATCACCACAAAGTCTGTAGGAACCTCAACATTACCAACCATTATAGGTATATCTTCCAGTAAACCATATGGAAAACGGATAAAACTATCAGCTAGAATCAAAGAGAGCTTACAAGACTTGTAGTTGTTGAACCCCAACCTCTTAGCAACAGATAGTGGCATTAGGCTAATTGAAGCTCCAAGATCACATAAACATTTGCTGAAAGTTAAATGACCCAATGAGCATGGTAAAGTGAATGTACCAGGATCATCTAGCTTGTCTTGCACTATTTTCCTCTCTAAGATGGCATTTCACTCATGAGTCTCTACTGCCATACCCTCTAGCTCATTTGTTCTTTCCTTCACAGCATCTTTCAAAAATTTTTGATAAGGAGGCATTAGCATGAAAGCATCAAGTATAGGTATCTTTACCTCAGCATCCTTTATTTATTTGTCAAAAAGAGCCTTGTACTTCATCATTACGTCCTTTTTAAACCTTTGTGGGAAGGGTAGTTGAGATTTAAAAGGAGGAAGGGTAAAAGACTTGTGGATATCGTGCAAAATATCATGTTTTGGAGGTTGGTAAGGGGACACTCGACCTAGCCTTCCTCGAGTGTCTCATTGTGTGGTTCTGAACATAATGCTCGATCAGTTCCAGCTCGAGCATCCTGCTCGAGTGTTCTTTTCTGAGGCTTTTTCTCCCCAACTTGAATGTCACTGTCCTCAGTGAATTTATCATGTCGTACTTGTGGAGAGATCTCTTTTCTGCTTCTCAATGTAATGGATTGGGCAGTGTATTCCTTGGAGTTTTGAATGACTTTTCCCGGTAGTTGCCCAATAGTCTTAACTGCAGAGGAGGAAGCTTGCTTGTTCTCTAAATTCTTGAGGCGAGCATTAAGAGTCTCAAACTTGCAATGGAGGTCATTATGGGAAGCATCTATCTTAGTGTGTACATCAGCAAATTTCCTGGTTATTTCAGAGGCGGTAGCTGTCTGACCTTTGAGGATTTTCTGCAAGATGTCCATTACTTCAGGGGTTTGTTGGGGTTGGGTAGTGTTGTTGTATTCATAACCAGGTGGTATAGTAGGTGGGTAGTGATGAGTTTGCTGGTATTGATGTTTTGGGACAAAGAGTTTGGATTGGAGATGGTGGTGGGGTTTTGGTGGGTACACCTGATCTTGGGGACTAGCCGCATTGGTGTTCCTGTATGAGAGGTTTGGGTTGGGTTTGTAGTTGTTGTAAGGCCCATAACTGTTATCCTGATTCTGCACAAAACTGACCTCCTCTACCTCATCTTCATCCTCTACAACTTGTTCGGACTTACTCACGTGATGTACCTGCTTTTGATGAACTGAGAGCAACTTATCCAGCTTTTCTTGTATGGCTTTGAGTTCCTTCCTACTAACCATGTCAGGATCAGCTGTACCTCTAGGAGTTCGATCATAGTCTTCACTGTATTGGCTGTCTGCTTGTGCTAAATTCTCAACCAATTCCCATCCATCATCTACATCCTTGTTCAGAAAGTTCTCATTGCTTGCTCTGTCTAGCAACATTCGGATCTTGGGAATAACCCCTCTGTAGAGAGTGCTGAGAAGTGACTCAGTAGTAAACCCATGATGAGGACATTGTGATTGGTACATCTTGAATCGTTCCCAAGCCTCAGAGAATGTCTCAGAATGGTTTTGCTTGAAACCAGAGATAGAGTTGCGAAGTTTCGCAGTTCTGGAATTGGAGAAGAACTTACCTAGAAACGCTTGTTTGCAGGCATCCCAAGATGTAATAGACCCTTGTGGCAAGTGTTTTTCCCACAGGAGTGCTTTGTCTCCAAGAGAGAAAGGAAACAACCTCAGTTTCAGAGCATCCTCACTAACCCCATTAGTCTTTGTCAAACTGGTTAGTCTTTCAAACTCATCAAGATGATCCAGCGGATCCTCAGAAGGCAAACCATGAAACTTACTGTTCTGTACCTTTGAGATCACACCACTCTTAATCTCAAAGTTGTTAGTGGCAATAGCTGGTGAAACAATTCCATGGCATTGAGTATGAATACTGGGAGCATCACCGGCTCCAATGTGTCGTATGCGCCTAGGACGAGGTCCTAGGTCAGTAGCTTGTACGTGGTCCTCCATGTCTACCTGATCTGTGAACTCCTCGTTCAATCTGCTCCGCTGTTCCCGCAAGTGTTCACGAGGCAAACGGTCTATGTTGTCGGAGTAGGGGATGAGATCTTCAGTACAACGGGATCTGGTATTCATGCAAGTGTGTTTTTGTCAGCAGTAACAGACACTCGACCAGGAGTTGATCGAGTGTTCTGGGAATGCAAAAAAATCACGGCACTCGAGCTTAGTTGGTCGAGTGTCGTGATCTAGTATTCCTGAAAACAGACAAAAACTAGAAACGAGCGTTAGAACACACACGTAGAACTTAGTCTCAGGAAAGTGATAATCCTAATTGTAGCTAACTAGAACCCAGTTGGCAACGACGCCAATTTGATAGGCAGGTTTTTACGATGTTTTTTCAAATACCCTACTGTTTATGTAATCAATTGCAGGACAATATGGTGTCAATCCACTGGGAGAGTAACTAGCAATCAAGATGTAATCTACTTATCCTAATCTAAGCCAGATTCGATTTAATGAGTAGTAGTCTAAACTAGGTGAAGAACTAAAATAGAGTGCTAAAAATAAGACATAAAACAGAATATAAAAACAGAGCATTGAAAATAAAGCAATAGCAAAACAGAATGAAGTGCAAAACCGAATCTCAACCTAAAAGCAGAGTATTAAAATTCACGAAAATTCAATAGAGGAAAAGGGGTTCTCGAGGTTAAGGATCAATGATTAAGGTATTCCTAGGGGTTCCAGACTTGTTTATCAACCTATTTAGATGACCTCTAAGCAAGGAATCACAAAGTAGTCACATTCACTCTCGCGCAATGGGACCTCTCTTGAAAGACAACCTGACTTGGCTCTCGCCCAATGATTGGAAGTTCAAGAGGCTTTAAGTATGGACCTTACAGAGCCTAATAACACCCTAGACAATCAATCTCTTGAGCTAGGAGATGTTATCTCAACTTAAGCATGTTCAAGTGATTCCTCAAACGCCTCTCAGGGGGAATTCACCAAGAGATCGAATTTCAATTGATCAGAAAGGAACAAGCATTAAGAACACTTAAATTAAAGAGATCTAAGACTTTAATCAAACATAAAAAAATCTGGAAATCCCTAAGTTTTCCCTTAATCTCACCCTTTCCTCAAGAACCCTAGACTAACTTACTCAGAATTCATGAAGTAAAGCATAGACTTAGAATCGAAAATCAATTGCATAAACTTAAAGACTAAAAAATCGTAAATTTCTTTTAAAAGAGTGAAGTCGAAATTTTGCTAGAAAAGATTGTATATTAAAACTGGAAATTCTAGTACAATTTATAGATCAACAAGAGATCTTTAAGTCTTAAAGGAAAAAGGGAAATTACTTAAAGAGAAAAAGGGAAAATTCCCTAGAAAGAAAATGGAAAATTCCTTGAAAAGAGAAAAGGAAAATTCCTAAAGAAAAGAAAATGGAAAAAGGCCTAAAATAGTTGTTGGGCTTGCACAAGTGGGTATTGATGGGCCTTTTTCGCAAAGAAGCCCAAGAAGTCAACTCCGTCAAAAGTCAACGTTCTGGTCCGAAAATCCACTCGACCAAGTGATGGTCGAGTGTCATGCTCGAGTGTCAGACTCGAGTGCCAAATCTTCTAGTTCACATCCTGAACTTCAACTTTAGGCCAGACGATTCCTCATTGGTCTTCTTGTAGTCCGAAATACTCCATGGTAAGCTCCAAAAAGTGCCTAAAAATACCTTTTATGCAATGTATGCAATGCCCAACACTAAGTATGCAAATTATGTCTAAAATGACCTAAAACAATGATAATAATGCAAGTATGAATGCAAAACATGCTAAATAATGGCCCTAAAATGTGGTAAAATGCAGACACATCACGGTATAAAGAAGTCTCCTTCGTACATCTCTCAAAGCGTAACTCTTTCAAGATCTTATTCAGCTTATTATTCCATGCTCTTGGTGCTTGTTTCAAACCATAGAATGCCTTGCTAAGCTTGTAGACTTTGCTTTCCTTTCCTTTTGAAACAAATCCTTCTGGTTGTGATACATATACTTCCTCTTTTAACTCACCATGAAGAAAAGCTGTTTTCACATCTAAATGATGAATTTCCCAATTGTTTGAAGCTGCAAGAGCAATCAAAAATCTCACGGTTTCGATCCTAGGAACTGGTGCAAAGGCTTCTTCATAATTGATCCCGTACTTTTGAACATATCCCTTTGCAACTAACCGAGCTTTGTACATGTTTATGCTTCCATTGGAGTTTCTCTTGATCTTAAAAATCCACTTCAAACCAATTGGTTTAACTCCTATAGGAAGATCTACAAGTGTCCATGTTTTGTTCTTCTCAATAGAAGAAATCTCGGCATAACATGCTTCTATCCAAACTTTCTCTTGTTTTGCATCTTCGAACCTTGAAGGTTCTTCGTCTAACACAAGGAGAAGCCTTTCTCCTTCCTTTTCAGCTAGCAAAACATAGTCTTCAAGATAGCTTGGTTTATTTTTGAGTCTCGTGGATCTTCTTAGCTCCTCACTCTCTTGTTCGAGATTCTCGTCTATGACCCCTTCATCATTGTTATCATTGATTTCTTCATCATCAATCTCTTCCTCCTTAACAATGATGTTATCATCTTCTAGTGTATTAGTTTTAATGTCTCCAAAACTAATCAGATCTGAATTCACTTCATGATCTTGCCCCTTCCAATTCCAACTCTTGTATTCATCGAAAAATACATCTCTACTAACAACAATTTTTTGGTTTCTCGGATCAAACAATCTATAAGCCTTTGAGCCATGTTCTATGCCAAGATGTACCAAAGTTCATGCCCTATCATCAAGCTTATTAAGGTGGGACGCATCAACTTTTGCATAACCTAACATCCAAACACTCGAATGTGTGAAATATTAGGTTTTCTACCTTTGAATGCTTCATATGGTGTTTGATCCTTAAGAGCTCGTGTTGCCACTCTATTGATGAGATAAGTGGCATGCCTTACTGCTTCTCCCCATAAGTAGTTTGGCAAACTCATATGTTTTAGTAAGCTTCGAGTCATCTTCATTATGGTCCGGTTTCTCCTTTCAACAACACCATTTTGTTGTGGAGAGTATGGTGCGGTAAGATGTCTTTTAACACCATGGTTTTTACAAAACATTTAGAATTCTTGAGAAGTAAATCCCCCCCCCCCCCTCTATCAATTCGGAAAGTTTTGATTGCAGCATCTACTTCTTGCTCAACATCGACTTTGAATTTCTGAAATTTCTCAAATGCTTCACTTTTGTCATTACACTTCCTTCTTTGTCAAACACGTATATGTATTCTCCCTTCATTCTTACCTCATAACCAGATTCCGTAGCTTGTCCAAGACTAATAATATTGCTCTTTAAATCTGGTATATAGTAGACATTATTCAAGACTTTTTGTTTCCCACCTTTGCTTTGAAACAAAATCGAACCCTTTCCTTTAATGTCCACTCGTGAATCATCTCCAAATCTAACTTTTCTTGTGATCTTCTCATCAAGTTTGTAGAAGTAATCTTTGAGTCCCGTCATGTGATTACTTGCACCATTGTCCAAATACCAAATCTTATTTCCGAAAGATTTCTCGTATTTTCTCGGTTCTACATTCTTCTCATTAAGAAGTACCACCTCATGCATACACAATTCTTCTTCCTCTTGTGTTTCATCTCTACTTTCTTCATCATCTTCATATGCCTCATGAAGATTGAGAAGTCTGTCCGGACACTTCGAAGCAAAGTGACCCTTCTTATCGCATCTATAACATATCACTTGTGACATATCTCTCTTTTCATTACTCCCACGACCTCTTCCTTTTCCACGTCCACCACCTCGTCCTCGTCCACTATTCTTTCCTCTTCCATACCCTTCCTCATTCGTATATAGTAGCTTGTTTTGATCATCATGTTCCTCTATATCACAAACTCTCTCTTCAAAAGCTTTCATCCTCCCAACAATTTCTTCGAAATTTGTTGTGTTTAGGTCAAGAAATTGTTCTGTTGCTGCAATAATATGAATGAACTTCTTCCTAGCTAGACTATTCATGGATTTCTTGACTAGTTTTACCTCAGGTATGCTTTCTCCAAGAGCTGTTGCTTTCGTTGAAATCTCCGAGAGTTTACCCAAAGTTATCAATCGTATCTCCTTCCCTCATCTTCATGCGATCGAATTCTGACATTAGGGTTTGTAGACGTGCCTCTTTTAATCGTTCCGCACCTACATATTGAGATTTAATTGCATCACATACTTCCTTAGAAGTATTTAGATCTCCTACTTGTGATATAAGATTCTCGGGTATGCTTTGGAATAGAAGAATCTTTGCCAAAACATCTTTATCACCTTCAGCTTCTCCTTTTTCGACAACATCCCAAGCTTTATGGAACATA
>JAKUCM010007561.1:0-30351 GCA_023374145.1 Lepidium sativum | reverse complement strand
AATGGGCCAATTCGTTGGGTTTCATTTAAATTGTATAATTAATTTGTGTAATTCGAAATAATTAACAAACTTTTGGCCTAATTTACCGGCCTAAATCTAATTATACAGGCCCAAATCACAGATTATATTAATTAAATGTTTTAAAGTTTTAAAATAATGTATACATTTTTTAATTAGAAAATAAATGCGATATATAATTATTAGTAATTAGAAAATTAAAGCTATATATAATTCTTGGTTTTATTTAGTTTGTAATTTCAATTTTATTTCTTACAAGTACCATATATATCACAAAATAAAATTTCATATTTTATATACAAATAATTTTTACATTTATTGATGTTTAAATTGTTATATCATAGCTTATAAACTATTCCATTTATTTAATTTTTATAATATATTTAGGAATACTTTGAACAAATAAAATTGAAATTATTATTGATGTATATAAGTTGAAAATTTTAATTAAGGCCTATTTTGTGATTCAAGGAAAGTCAAAGGACCTAAATTATTATAAAGTGTCTAAACTTTTTTAGGTTAGTTATGTTCTTTCATTGTTTTTGACCCACGTCAATGTTGTACACAGTTCTGATAAAAGTAGTTATACAACTAAATAATGTAATTTAATTTTTGCACACAATATTTGATTTCAATTTAAAATACAAATTAAAATAAACATATAACAAATATATATATATATATATATAATATTTTTTATTTTTACCATTTGTTTGACCCACGTCAGAGCTGTGAAGAAACCTAATAACAGTTGTATACAATCCTACTTTTCGTTTACAAATCAAGCAGAATATATAGGCGTGTATCAGTCACCATTATATTTAATTTTTCTCTTTGCTAATCAATTGAGAGATCCTTCAAATCTTTCCTTTTTTCATTATACACAGGATACGGAGAAAACATTTTAAAAAAGAACAAAGAAAAGATGGTTAGCGTTCGTTTTGGTTCGAAGAGAAAGTCAAAAACGGCGAAGCGGTCTCCAAAAAAATCAACCATCGATGGCGACATTCCGAGTAATATCACCCATTCCCATCGATCAACACATCCTGAACCTCCGATGTCTAATATCCAGGCAAACGATGAGCTTATTCCAACGGAGAATAATATTCTCGCTCTGTATCATCCCCCGGAAGTATTTACTGGCTCTGGGTCAAGCGCTTATGCTGATAAGAGAGAAGAAAGCTGTGACATTGCACAGACTGATGATGATGATGCTGTAGAAGATACGGTGGCTTCACGTTTTCTGAACCGACGATGTAAAGTAAGCGATAAACCATCTTGTTCAAAGAGGAAAAAAAACTGCACTTAATTCATCTCCATCGGAGTTCTCTGAATACACTGACAGATTCATCTCTGCTGCTGCTGAGGAAAAGTATAAGGTACTTCTTACCAAAAAAATCATTCTTGAGAATTTAATTTCGTCTACAGACATTGAATCTGTTAAATCCTGGATTGAGTATGCTGGTTTGACTCCTACTGTCACTTTGTCGGGAAAATTTGATCCCTATGTGGTTAAGGAGTTTTGGGCAAACTTACCAGTTGTCCCTAAAGATTCAACCTCTCTGTCTGTCTTTGTAAGGGGTCATATGTATGAAGTTTCTGGGAAAAGGATAAATGAGGTTTTTGGTCTGCCTGATTTCGATGATAGAGAAATCATAGAAGATTTGGATGGGATTTCTATTAGGGATATGACTATGAAATTGACTAAGGCTAAGAAATCAAGTTTTAGCAAGATTGTGATAGCTTCTGATTTTCCTAAAGAGCACATAGAGTAATACAAGTTTTGCTGTAAGAACTGGTTTCCTACTCTCAATGAAGCTTGTGCGCATCCAAAGTGTTGTACATTGTGCTACCAGATTATTACCAACAAGAAATTCAACCTTGGTAGAATGATGTTTAAACATTTGATTTCTGTTGGTAATAAAACTGGGGGTCGGATATCACTCTACCATACCCTGGTATGATTTGGAAGCTACTTAATGATCAACATGAGGTTGTTGTTGATCATTCGGATGGATTTCACAATGTTGATGATAGCCCTGTTATGAAAAAAAGAAAGCCATATACCCGACGTGCAACAAAGACAGGAAGTTCATCCAAATCTTCCCTCAACTTCCGAGAGGCTCTTGAGAAGATAGTTGAGATATGTAACTCAGTTCTATCAGCATGTTGAAGTTTTGTAAGAAATTTACTTACAATATTGCTTTATGTTGTTTATTAATATTGTTTTTGTAAATTTCAGCAAAAGATGATTCTGAGGTGATGATGAAGGAAATTAGGAGTTGTTCGTAGTCAAGAATGCAAGTTATATTTGTAGTCTCAGCTGGGACACAAATTTGAACGTTTTTGATATTATGTCTTTTGTTCTGTAGGGTATGTTTTTGTAAACACTAAAATCATCCGTTCTTTTCTTGAACAATTTCTTTAGACCTACTAAGTACTATTTTATCGGATTAAGTAATATTGTATCTTATTATTATCAACTCATAACTAGCAGTTTTAGTAACCATGATGATATTTGGAAACTTAAGGTGTGTTTCAGCTTATGTTTTATTAGTTACTACAGAATATGTCCATGATCATTTTTTAGTTTTGTCTATCGAGTTATATTATCTCATTTGTTCATTGTTTAGCTTCTGTTTATTCATTTATAAAATGTTTACATTATTAACAGGAATGATAATCTATTAATTGAATTCAATGATGAGGAAACATTAAAAGAATCTATATAGACATTAACAGAGTTTACCGATTACAACTTCAATTTTTGGTTAAATTTTACAAACATTTTACAAAACATGTTACTAACCACACGATCACTAAGTGCCCACGACTGAATTTCCACACACCGCTTTCTTCCCACTACTGTGTAACCTCTCCCTATAATTTCGCATACTACTTTATTTTGCTATTCTTATGTATGTAACAGAGATTATGTTATCTTTGTAAATAACAAAATTTACAAAAAAAAATATCAATTGCTAATATACCCCACGCGTAACCTAGTTATTGATTTGAAAACTAAAGAGATGGACCTTTTTTGTTGGTCATCGAAGTAAAAGTGAAAAAAGTAAAATAAGTTCTTACAGCATTAAAAGCCTCGCCTCCTTTTGTACATCGGATTACGAACGGCGACCTAAAACCCTAAATCCTTGATCCGCCATGAGAGGAGCTCTCTTCCGAAATGCATCTCTCTGCGCTCGCAGAGTCATCCTTTCTTCTCGTATAACCCACCAAAGCTCTGCCAATGTTCCCTTTCTCGCTCCGCTCGCTGCTTTGCTTCCTCCCAAATTCAGATTATCCTCCTCCGAATCCGATTCGCCCGGTGAGAACTCAGCTACTGCTCCTGAGTCATCGCCAATTGAATCATCTGATAAAAAAGATCTCGTTGTAGAAGACGTAGACAACAAAGGTAAAATACTCTATCCTCTGTTCAGCTGTAAGGTTCACTCGAAATAAGGAGACAATATAATCTTCATTTTGCGTCTTTTAGTAGTTGAAATGATGGTGTTTAGTTTCATCTCTCCATTTCTGCATACTTTAAAACTGACTATCCATCCTCCGATCTAAGGTTTGGAGTTTCTTCTCTATGTAGTCTCTCGATAAAATTACTTCCTCTTCTTATGTTTGAATTAAACTAGTTGAATTTCTTATAGGTTATCGTTTGCAATTGAGGTATATTAGCTAAGGCCGAATATAACTTCATATATTGGTTTGTGGTCTCAGAGCTAAAAACCCGTATAGAGAAGTACTTCAATGAGAGTAATGAAGACGCTTTACCCGGAGTTATCGAAGCGCTTTTGCAGAGAAGACTTGTAGACAAACACGAGGAGACAGATGATGAATTGATAGAAAAACTCGAGAATCTACCTATCAAAGATGATGTGAAGGATGAAGATTTTGAATCTGATTTCGAGGATGCGCATTCTACTGACGAAGAACTCGAGGATTTGTATAACTCTCCGGAATATGTAAAGGAAAAGATGAGTAAAAATGAAATTTTCAACTTGGACGAAAAAAAGTGGGATCACATGATTAGAGAAGGTATCCAACATGGGTTTCTGAAGGATACTAAGGAATGCGAGGAGATTCTTGAGGATATGCTCCAATGGGACAAGCTTCTTCCTGGTAATGATATTTTATTTTCAAATTTATCTTTACAGTCATCGTCTCACATTCTTACATATAGATATCTTTGAGTACCTACGAAGAACCATTTTGGTATTTGATTTTCATAGATTGGGATGATAAATAGGCTATGTGCGTCATAGTAGCTAAAAACATTCTCTTTGTGGAACTTAGATTTGTAGTTGATCTTGCTATTGGGAATTGATGGATGGTAGAACTTGAAGTTAATGTACTGTGCGGAGTCACTGCTTCTTAGATCAGCAGGGTCGTTTATAAGAACAGATAAGGTTTTCCCTGTAATGCATGTATAAGAACATTAAGGAAGTCCTGACTGTATTTTCACTCAGATGACTTGAAGAAAAAGGTTGAAGCAAAGTTTAATGAGCTCGGAGATATGTGTGAAAGAGGTGAACTTGAGCCCGAAGCGGCTTATGAGCTTTTCAGGGAATTTGAAGATGAGATGGCAGCTCAATATGGGGATCAAATGGAAGCTGAGGGTCCTCCTCAATTTGGTGAAACGGATGCTTCCGATAGGAACACAGACTTGGATGACCCCCCTGGTAAAGGCCCAATTCTTAGGTGTCAATCAAGGATAGTTTTTGCTCCTGGGGGTGATGCGTGGCATCCAAAGAACAGGAAAGTTAAAATGTCTGTTACAGTAAAAGAGCTCGGGCTCTCAAAGCTTCAGGCTCGAAGGCTAAGAGAACTTGTGGGGAAAAGATATGATTCGGGGAAAGATGAACTTACAATCACCAGCGAGAGGTATATAACTTTAAACCTTAATCCTTTGGCAGAGACAACAAAATGTTGAATCTCAACATGTTCTGTTCTGTCCTGTCACAGGTTTGAATACCGAGAGGAAAACAGAAAAGACTGTTTAAGAACTCTTTACGGGTTGATAGAAGATGCTGCGAAAGCCAACAAGGTCGCGGAGGACATAAGAACTTCATATGTAAAACAGAGACTGCAAGCCAATCTAGCTTTTATGCAGAAATTACAAGCCAAGATTAAAAGGTCTAAAGAATCAGATGCCATCAGTGCCTGAATAAAACTTTTTGTTCTTATTTTACCAAATAATCTTATATGATCGTCTCATTTTGGCAATCAATTGATACGGTATGGGTTCGGGTTTGGGATCCATGGAAGAATCTTTGGTGGTAACTCCATTTGCTTTTTCTCATGAATTTTTGGTCGTGTGGCCTATTATGGCCATGAGACAATAGTAGTCGTTTTCTTAGAAATATGAATATCTCCTGATTATAAGGTCTCGATATGTGATTTGGATTTGTATACCGGTTTAAAAAGAAAGTTACCAATGCAAGAAAAAGAAAGAGAAGGATATGACAAAAGTTAAGAACCGGAACAATATATGTGTGTTAAAATTAGAACATGATCTTTGAAAAGCAGAGAAGGCAAAGGAAGACGAAGGACATATCAACCGATGAGAGCTAAGAAGACAACATGAAACAAGTAAGTAACATGGAGGAGTCTCTTCTGTTTACGTGTATTCCAATTTGTTGTTTGTACAAAATTAAAATATTACCAAATTAAGGACTTCGATGAATATTCTTTCTTTCATTTCTCATTTGCCATCTTATTCTTATACCACTACAGTCTAACCA
This sequence comes from Lepidium sativum, assembly GCA_023374145.1. NCBI lineage: Eukaryota > Viridiplantae > Streptophyta > Magnoliopsida > Brassicales > Brassicaceae > Lepidium > Lepidium sativum. The sequence goes on along the minus strand of JAKUCM010007561.1, from coordinate 24,583 downwards.
TATCCAACCACGATTTTCATGTTATTTGGTCGATTTATACTTAAAATGTTAGAAGTCGAAAATACTTAATCATTGGAGAATATTAGCATGAATGAGATCTTTGATTAAATTAATGCATGGAGATGTTATTCTACCTTTCCACTCTGCTATTACTCGCCTTTAACATTTCTGAAATGCTATCAATGTACATAACTTTTGTAGTAATCTTCCCATACAGAAGATATACTTTTAATAATATTGGGTACAGGAGATATATAATTATAGGAATATGAAAAGTATATAAAGTAAAAGAATAAAAGAATTAAGAAAGTTTCTTAGGATTGACAGATCCTCGTGGGATTTTACAGAGAACATTGGAGTCGACTTTCCTGTAAAGCTTCCTCATCTTTCTCATTAACTTACCTGCCGTTCTATCTATGTCTTCCTCGTACATCTCATACATAACCGGCAAGGTTTGCATGCTTACAAACCCTAAACGACACAACATCCATTCAACAGTTAATTATCCCTTAAATCTCAATTAATATCAACGTGTGTATATTCCAATACAACTCAAAATTTCTTACCTATGAACAGAAGATTTACAAAGTTGAAATATGTCCCGATGATCGATAAGATATAGAGTGAGATCGTTGTCTGGAATAATAGTAAGCTGTTTGAGAAATATAATAATACTTAATCCAAACAAAACTTTATATATTAAGTAAAATATCTTACGAGGAAAAAGAGTGGAGGATCTCTTCCACAAGCAATGTCAAGAAACTTGGAGAGGATTTGGTTGAATCTAAGATGGAACCTTCTTACTAATTGTTTGAAAGAAGATTCGTCTAGTACCACTTCTGGTATCATTGGCCTTTCCCTGCATTGTATTAATCAATAATTACTTAGACATGATCTGATCGATAACCAAGTATTAGCGGGATTATACATTCACATAGATTCAAATTCTGGTGGAAATTAACAAACGTACCAATTGAGAAAATCGGAAGCAGTGGACCAAATGAAGAGAAGAAGCATGGAAATCATGGAAGCATGGCACATTAGGGTTATAAAATTGTATTCGACTACTTCCATTAAGAACCATAAGAGGCTCACTCCTATCACCAATGTTGCTGCTATTTTTGGCTCTCTCCATAACAATATATCCGCAACTGTTCATTTTCACAAAACACTATAATTGTTTAATTTCTTGTAATTTGTCTGGTGTATATTCATTTTTAGTAACATGAAAAAAATATAAGAGAGATAAACATTCTTATAAAATAAAAAAATAAGACAAACTTTTGGTATGTTTTGAGAACTGAAGGATATCAAAAACATATATACCTTTACCACCTCCAAAAATAGAATGAATTGATCGTTGACGAGTGAATAACTTAGATGGTTTATGGAACGTTCTTTCGTCTTCAGAATCAGAAGATCCTGTAAATATGGGCATGATTGGATAAAATATGTTGAGATAAAAATGGATGTGGTAACTGAGGAAGAGAAATGAAGATAGATGTGATGATTATGAAAATAAATAATGGAACGAATATAAGGAGAAAGGAAAATAGAGAGGTTCTTGGCTTAGGAATAAAGGTAACAACAGACACATCTTAAGCAAAGAATAAGAATGGTTTTGCCCTTCTCCTTTCTCCCTTATTTACTTCTACTTTATGTCTTCATTTTTTACTAACTGCAATAGATTTTCTGATTTTATTTGCAAAAGACACTTCCAAAAAACAGAAAAATTCTTGAATTCTTTCTTAGTTTAATAGTTAAAATAATCTAGTTGATGACTTCGATATAAGAAAAATATATTATAAAGAATTTTAAATTATGGATGTGATCTTGTATATCTAATTGACAAAAAAGGAAATTTATAAATGACAACAAGACCAGCTCCAATGCATATCTTTTAAATTCAAATCAACTCACTTATACCCAAAAAAAGAGACAAAACAAACAGTTTGTAGTGGTAACATCTAGATTTAAGACATTTTTTAGACTAATTCTCTTTAAGGTGAGATTAGTTACAGGTTTGTCCTTCTTTTGGGAAAGAGTTGTTTCCCAAAGCTTTTCTATTTTGGAGAAGTATTATCAAAGCTCATGACAATTTTGTTCAAAAAACCACCTCAAACATTTAATGCTCTTGATAGCAACCAAACTAGGAAGATCTCCGATTTGTCCCATGCTTTCGATCTCCTGAATATATCCATCTTTCTCATATCGTTTGAATTTTTCTTTGCCTGGTGGTTTTATTTTTTTGTTTTCTGTCTTTATAACCTATGTTTTTATTATAAAAACAATTAATTTAATGAAAACAATTTGGTTGACAAAAAACAAAAAAAAAGAAAGTGTAGTAGTATCACTAACATCTACAAGTTTTTGTTTTAGTAACAAAATGTTCTTGATTGTATCTTCTTCCAAACTCGTCAATTTACCAACTTTACCAAAATATCTGATCCCCGTTATGTTGATGACATCTGGATTCAAAACCCTGACGGAGAATTTTACAGTGAGGGTGTAGAGAGCAGAAAACTGCAAACTGAATGTATCTCTACTCTCGCCCTACATTATTGCTTCAACACGACTTGAGTCAGTTGGTAATATTAGATTAATAGAATTTTGGTTTTCACTTGGTCTATGTAACCGGTTCAATCACACATTAATTGGTTGTGTTAAGCCGGAGTTCATCTTTCACACTCACATATATATTGACTGTATGTAACAGCCTTTGAATGTAACGATTAGTGAAGTAGAGCTTCGACTTATTTCTTTCTTTCTTTTTCAAATTCATTATGTTACTTTGATATGGTATCAGAGCAGAAACGATCCGACTTTTTCTGTTAAAAGCGAAACTCAAAATCATTGTACTAATATAATTTCTCCGATCTGATTCTCTTAATCAGAAGCACTCTTACTTCTTCTTCTTGAAAATTATCTGGTTGTTCTGCCAAAATCAAGGCCAAAATCATGGTGGTTGTTCGTAGGGGAGCTAAAAGACAAGCGTCGTCAAGAAGATTGACAATATAAACTCATACAACAAGATCGCAAAACTCAGATCAAGTCGATGAAGAAAATCAAACATCGAAAGTCTCGAAGAATCGTTTTGGCAATGTGACCTTAGAAATCAAATTACAGCCCAAGAAAGGTTCAATTTCGAAGGTATTCAGTTCTCTCCCTATTATATACCAGTGGAGATAATCCCGGAGTCGCGATTATATCAGAAGTTATAGATGGAACAAACTATACTACTTGGAGTATAGCGATAAACATAGCCCTGGATGCAAAGAACAAGATATCATTTGTAGATGGTAGTCTTCTTAGATCGTGTCCCACTCATCCTCATTACAGAATTTGGTCAAGATGTAACTCGATGGTGAAATCTGGATTCTCAATTCTCTCAATCAATAAATTTACGGGAGTATTCTATGCCTGGAGAATGCCACAAACATTTGGAAAGACTTGCTGGTTAGGTTTCACATTACGAATTTGCCAAGATCTTATCAATTAACGCAACAAATTTGGACTCTTCAACAAGGGACAATAGATTTGTCAACATATTACACCAAGCTAAAGACGATGTGGGATGATCTTGAAGGAGCTGAGTGTGTCAACACTTGCAAATTTTGTCAGTGTTGCAAATTGAAGTCAATAAAGACAGATCGTACAAATGTAATAAAATTTCTTGCATGATTGAATGATTCCTATTCGAATGCAAGTAGCCAGATTGTTATGCAAAAGGATATACTTGACTTGGCAGAAATGCGCAATATGTTGGACCAAGATCATAGCCAAAGGAACATCACAACAGCTCCAAGCGCTGCTACTTATCATTTTGCAGAGAAGAATGCAACAAATGTTTTAGTAAATGCAACTATGTCCAACCAAAAGAATCAACGAGCTGTCAGCAGTCATTGTGGGTATATAGGTCATACCGTAGAAAAATGCTTCAAGATTCACGGCTATCCATCTGGATTCAAACACAAACAGAGACAAAATCAAAACAAGTCAATAATAGCTCAGATTGCTCTCTCATATTGTAAATCTTGTTAAATAGGAGTTGCATGTATTCTACAAAGCTTGTCCAAATATCAGATTGAGGGAGTGATTGCCTACTTTAACTCTCAATTGGCTTTGCCATCAATTAAGGATTTACATACATCAACCTCCAAAGGAACCATTACTGCATTGCTAGGTATGGCTTTCTCGAAATCAACTCTTCACATTGTATGATAATGAGAGCCACATGAGTAAACCTTTCTATTCAGTCTTGGATAGTTGATAATGGAGCAACTCATCATGTTAGTCATGAAAAGAATTTGTTCATCCACTTAACTATTCTGAAAAACAAGGCTTTTACTTTGCCGAATGGTTTAATATTCACATTAAGGGGACTGATGAAATTAAGATAGCTAATCATCTAGTGCTAAAGAATGTTCTATATATTCCAGACTTTAGATTGACTTTACTTAGTGTTAGTCAGTTGACCAACGATTTAAACTCTTGTGTTATATTTGATCCTATTACTTGTGTGATTCAGGAGCCTATTAAAGGGCTGATGATCGGTCAAGCTGACTATACAAAATCTTTACATTCTAGACATAACTTCTTTTGAAATTAAAACTGTTCATAATCTCCCTTTCTCCATAAATGGTGTGTTTAGTAGTTCTCTATGGCATAACAGCTTAGGACATTCTGCTATCACTAAAGTTGATTTTGTGATGAACTTACTATGTACTGATAAGAGAAATGAAGATCGTTTTAATTGTAGTATATGTCCTTTAGCAAATTAGAGACATTTACCTTTTATTTCATTGAATAATATGTACAGTAATCCATTTGATTTGCTTCATATTGATGTATGGGGACCTTTCTATGTTCCTACCCTAGAACGATATTGTTATTTCATATTGATCTATCTAATGCGTTTGAAAAGTGATGTTTTGCAAGTATTTCTAGATTTTCAAACAAAGATAGAGACTCAATATCAAGCTGTTGTTAAAGGTGTAAGATCTGATAATGCACCAGAGTTGAAGTTTCAATCATTGTTTAGATCCAAAAGTATTCAATTCTATCATAGCTATTCTGAAACACCAGACCAGAACTCAGTAGTAGAGAGGAAACACCAGCACATCCTGAATGTAGCACAGTCATTGATGTTTCAGAGCAACATGCCTCTTGAATACTAGGGAGATTATGTTCTCACTATGGTATTTTTGATCAACAGGCTGCTAGCAAGTATGCACAAGAATGTGTCACCTTATCAAATGTTGAGCTCCAAGGTTTTAGACTATGAGAGTCTAGAAGTATTTGGTTGCCTCTATTACAACTCAAACATCCTTGAAGCAAAGACACAAGTTTGATCATTGAGCCAAGCCTCATGTGTTCCTAGGGTATCATGCAGGATATAAGGGGTACATATTGTTGAACTTGGATTAAAATGGAATACACATATCTCGCAATGTAATATTCCATGAAGACATATTCCCTTTTCAAAATACAGATCAGAGTAAGATTGATGATCTATTTTCTGCTGAAATTGCTAATGGAGAGATTGTGGATTGTTTTGAGTGTGATTCTCCAATAGCTTCACATTCTAAGGAAACAACAACAACGAATGAGGTTCAAGATTCTCCTGCAACTTCAGAAGATTATATTAATAAAGACAAAACTAGGATGATCTTTCCTACAAAATCCAACAAGAGAAAGACAAAAGCTCATGAATATCTTCATGACTACTATTGTGGACTTATAGAGACATACTTACCTTTTCCATTGGCAAATTACATGTCATATGCCATGCTGTCAGAAACTTACAAGACATACATTTGTGATGTAAGTCTATTTTCTGAACCCAATTATTTTTCCCAAGCTAAGAGATTTTATGAATGGATTCATGCCATGAATGAAGAAATGGTAGCTTTAGAGAACTCTACTTGGACTGTTTGTTCTTTGCCTGAAGGAAAACGAGCCATATGATGTAGATGGGTTTATAAAACTAAGTTGAATGCTGATGGAACCTTAGAAAGGTATAAAGCTAGGTTAATAGTTAATGGTTTCACTCAGAAGGAGGGAGTAGATTTTGTAGATACGTTTTCCCCTGTCGCTAAAATGACAACAATTAAAACTTTAATTGGAGTGGTTGCGGCGAAAGGTTATAGTTTGACTCAACTTCATGTGTATAATGCATTCTTAAATGGAGATTTACATGAAGAAATCAATATGTTTTAACCATCATGGTATACTCCTAAAGAAGGAGAGATCTTACCTGACAATGCAGTATGCAAATTGCACAAATCTCTGTATGGTTTAAAGCAGGCTTCGAGGCAATAGTTTTTAAAATTTAGTCTCTAATGGGTTCAAGAAATCATACACAGACCACACACTCTTCATCAAAAGTATTAGTGGAAAATACATTGTTGTGTTGGTTTATGTAGACGACATAGTCATTGCCTCCAACAATGAAGAAGATGTTAATCAACTGAAAGCTACTCTTCACAATCATTTTAAAGTCAGAGATCTAGATACATTAAGATACTTTCTCGGATTGGAAATAGCAAGAAATGCTACAAGTATTTCTATTTGTCAAAGGAAATACACTTTGGAATTGCTTGAGGAAGCATGATTGTTAGCTTACAAACCCCCCAAGTATACCAATGGAGTCGAGTACACAACTCTCATTAGACAGTAAAGAACCATTACTTCTGGAACCAGAAACATATAGAAGACTCGTTGGCAAAATGATGTATCCAACTATATCGAGACCTGACATAGTGAACAAGCTATGCCGATTCACATCAGCTCCAAAACGATCTCACTTACAAACTGCCCTTAAAGTTCTTCGTTATTTGAAATGAACAATAGGAAAAGGTATTTTCTATTCTACAAATTGTGATTTGATTCTCAAATCATTCACAAATGCTGACTTGAGCTCTTGCAAAAACACTCGAAGATCAACCTTTGAATTTTGTATGTTCCTTGGATTTTCACTCATTTCTTGGAAGTCTAAGAAACAACACATTGTCTCTCTCTCATCAGCTGAATCAGAGTATCGTACCATGAGATTTTCCTTGAAGAAAGTAATGTGGCTTGTTAATCTTTTTGAAGAACTAGACACGCCTCAACCTCAAGCAATAACTTTCTTATGTGACTTAATGGCTACAATACACATATCCAATAGAACAGTCTTACATGAGAGGACTAAACATCTCGAAATGAACTATCACAAGGTGAGGAAGAAGATCATTGATGGTTTAATAACATCTTTGTATGTCAAATCAGATATCTTCACTAAACCATTGCCAACGGTTTAATTCTATTATTGGCAAGATAGCAATCATATTCATATACTTGCCATCTTAAAAGATTGGATTAGATTAATAAATTTTTAGTTTTTACTGACTATGTAACCGGTTTAGATTGTGTTAAATTGAGTGTACGTAACATTTGAATGTAACGATCAATGAAGTAGACTTCGACTTGTTTCTTTCTTTCTTCTTCTTCGAATTCACTATGTTACTTTGATAGATAATGTTGTGATTCGGATTGAGCTTAGTGATGGATGTGTCGGTTGGGGAGAAGCTCCCATTTTGCCGTCGCTGACGGTGGAGGATCAGCTAACAGCCATGGTAAAAGCCCGGGAAGCTTGTGAGTTTCTGAGGGAGTTACCGGAGATGAAGCTTGCTAATGTTCTTTTGGATATCGGAAGATCTCTTCCTGGCCATCAATTTGCGTCTGTAAGTACTTAGATCGATAAAGACTTGATTTTGAGCTTGAAATTGAAATTCCAATTTGGGGGTTTTGGGTTTTCATTGGCTGTGATCTTTGTCTCGAGGAAGAAAAATAAGAAATTTCTGAAATGGGTTCAGGTTAGAGGTGGGATGGAGATGGCTATGATTAATGCAGCAGCGAAGAGCGTAGGAATGCCATTGTGGAAGCTATTTGGCGGGTCTTCTCGTACGATTACTACCGACATAACAGTTTGGTTCTAACCTTAGCTATTCTATTCCTGGTACAATTTCTCTTCGTTTTCTGTGTGTTTGCAAAGCAATTTCGCAAAGTTTCAGGTCATTGGCAATTGATCTTAATGTAAAATAACTATGACTATTAGTGTATTACTTAGATTATAGGTGTTAACACTGAAATCAAACTTTTTGACGATGGATTTTCACATGTTTGTAGAATATTAATAGCTTGAAAACTCTTTAAAACTAATAGAAATGTGAGTGCTCTTTTCGGATGTGGGTCTAAACGATGATTATGATTGCAATTGCTCTTAATGCAAGATAACTTGAAAACTAATAGAAACTTTGTGTGGTTTTTACGAATATGGATCTAAAAGATGTTTTTGATGGTCTACCTTCAAATTCCAATAGTTTCTCCGGCCGAAGCTTCCATTTTGGCTATCAAGTATAAAAGACGAGGTTTTTGAAACATTGAAGCTCAAGGTGGGGAAGAATATTATGGTTGACATAGAGGTTCTCCAGGCTATACGTGTAGTCCACCCTGCTTGTTCCTTCATTTTGGATGCTAATGAGGGTTATACAATAGAGCAAGCTGTTAGAGTATTAGAGATGTTTCATGGTAAAAGGTTTACGCATCATTTCTCCGTTCTCCTCTGTTTTGTCATAAACGCTAGAGGTTTTAAAAGCACTGGTTTTTGGAAAACTCCCAACCTGTTCAAACGTTTTTGCCGACCTTTCCTTTCTTGGTCAAAACATGAAAGTGTTGTGATTGTATTTCCCAGAAATGAAGGTTACTCCGGTTCTCTTTGAACTGGCTAGATCATCTGGAATTGAGCTTATGCTAGGGGTTATGGTGGAAACTAGACTAGCAATTGGGTTCTCAAGTCACCTTGCTGTCGGCTATGGGTGTTTCAGGTAGTTTGGATGTAAAACACACACATTTCTTCCAAATTCTGACTATTACTGTTGTGCATAAGAAGCTCGTGAGACTCAATTTTACTTGCGGATAATCCTTGAGTGATCTTGAGTTCCGATTTTAAGAGAAAGAGTAAGAATAAGCGCAGAAAGTAAGAGACACGGATTTACAGAGATCCCCGTCGATTAAACCATCGACGAGTACATCTCTCTTCGGATTAGCTTCCGGAATCCACTATCACACCTGGTAGTGAATTTTTAGTTTCAGAGCAATGCTCTGTTACATGAATCGTGCCTCTCTCTCTACTGTATCTTACTCTCGAAAGGCACTCTCTCTCTTAAATGAAGAAGAAGACTCGATTCTCGTTGGGCCACATTTCGGCCCAGTAGAAGAGAAAACGAGCTCAAAACAAATTGGGCCGAAGTCGAACGTAAGACCCATTAGCAAATCAATTGCTTAATGGGTTAAAACGGCTCGGCCCACACTCAAATGAAACGACAAAACCTAACAAAACTCCACCTTGTCGACTCATTTCACACGCGAGCTAACCCTAGCCGCTGTGATTTTCTCTCTCGATCCTTCTTCATCTCTTCTCGACTTTTCCTCTTCTTCTTCCTCTGTAAGAAAGTTCTGATGACTTACCTGCCTCGAGTCTTAATCTCTTCATACTCCAAGCATCAGCTGTTTGCTGTAGCTTTGCTCTGGTGTGAAGGATCTCAATCTTTCTCCTGATGACGACTTGTCTTCCTCGTAAGCTCTTCTGTCTTCTGAGTTTCCTTTTAACCTTGTTTTCGATACATGCATGAGAAGATCTTCTTGCTTTAGCAAAAGATCTAAAAGGTTCTGTCTATTTTCTTTTACTTAACATTTTCTCTCTTTCTTTTCCGATGAACGCGACGAGGTAAACTCCAGTGGATCTTAGCTTAAGCCTCAGGAAACCGGTAAGTAAAAAAAACTTAGCTTCTCCAACATATTTCAAATTTACGGAGACAACTAAAATTTCTTCTCTTTTCCGCCTTTGCTTTCTTAGATCTAACCTTTCTTGTTCGTTTTTGATGCAGCTCTTGACCAAAACACCATCGCGACCTTTCATCTGCCTTGCATGTAAGTTTGAGACCTTTCAGTTCCTTTTTTTTTTTTTATAATCCTTTCTTTCTACTAACCCCAAGTTCTTTTCTTTCTGTTGACCGAGTATAGGTAACAACAGATCTGGGTATTCCGACATTGAACCTTCATGTCGGAATACTCTCACAACGACCCTTAGGCTTCCTCCATCCTCAAAGACTGCATGCAGCCTCTGAACTTCTCAGCAGGTATGACCTTTGTAAACATGTCTGCTGGGTTGATCGATGTGTGAATCTTGGTGACTTTGACTTGTTTAGCTTCTGTCACTTCTCTGATGTAGTTGTATTTGATTTGAATGTGCTTCGTTCTTTCACTACACATTCTGTTATTTGATAGGTAGATAGCGCTTTGAGAATCACAGTATAATTCTACGGTCCCTGTACATAGCTTCATTTCTTTGCATATACCCTGTATCCATACTGCTTATCTGCTAGCCTCTGATAGAGCTATGTATTCTGATTCCGTTGTAGATAGAGCTACTACTCTCTGTAGTCTAGATCTCCAACTTATAGTGTTGTTTCCCAAAGTAAATACATACCCTGAAATTGATCTTCGTTTGTCTAAGTCTGAAGCAAAATCTGCATCACAGTAGCCTTTAATCATGAACTCTGCATCCTTCTTGAATGTTAGACTGATTTTTGATGCTTCAGTTAGATAGCGCATTATCCATTTGACTGCTAACCAGTGTGTTTTTCCTGGTCTTGACATGTATCGGCTAACAACACCAATGGAGTAAGCAAGGTCTGGACGAGATCCAACCATTGCGTACATTAGACTTCCGACTGCACTTGTATAAGGTATGTCCTCCATTCCTTTAGTCTCTGCGTCTTCTTCATCTGATGTGTTGCTTTTTAATTTGAACTGAGCTCCTATTGGTGTAGACACTGTTCTGCTGTCACTCATGTTGAACGTATTTAGAATTTGTCTGATGTACTGTTCTTGTGATAACTGTAGTGTACTTTGCTGTCTGTCTCTGTAAATGTCCATGCCTAGAATTCGTCTTGCTGGTCCTAGGTCTTTCATTTCGAACTGTTTACTGAGTAGTTTCTTTAGGTTGTCAATTTGCTGTTTCTGTGTTGATGCAATGAGCATATCATCTACATATAGGAGTAGATATATCATAGTATCAACTGAATTTCCCTTGTAGTAAACGCATGGATCATATTCACTCTTTTGAAACTGTTGACTTTTCATGAATTCATTGAACTTTGCATTCCATTCTCTCGGTGATTGCTTTAAAACATATAGGGATTTCTTGAGTAAACACACCTTTCTTTCTTTTCCTTTCACTTCATAGCCTTCTGGTTGATTCATGTAGATCTCTTCTTGTTATGTTCCGTGTAAAAAAGTTGTTTTCACATCTATTTGCTCTAGTTCCATGTTCCAATTTGAAACTGTAGCTAGTAGAATTCTAATTGAAACATGCTTAACTACTGGTGCAAAAATATCATTATAATCTACTCCTTCAACCTGAGCATAACCCTTAGCAACCAATTTGCTTTTATCTTAGTTTTTCAATTCCCGGTATTCTAGGCTTTAGCTTGAATAACCATCTGCATCCAATTACTCTTTTATTCTGTGGTTTGTCGACTAGAATCCATGTGTTATTCCTGATGAGGGAATCCATTTCCTCATCAGCTGCTTCTCTCCATTTTTCTTTGTCTTTGCTATGTATTGCTTCTGTGTAAGTCTTAGGTTCTTCAAGTTCTATTTCCTCTGAACTTGATAGTGCAAAAGCATCTAGATCTGCTTCTTCAAATCTAGATGGAGGTCTTATATTTCTTCTCTTCCTGTCCCGAGCCAATAGGTAGTTTTCCATATTAGACTCTTCACTTTCTGAGTGTTCAGATTCTTCACGAATGTCATCTTCACTGATGTCTTCTGGTACATACTCTGGACTTGCTCCACCTGGTCCAGCCATACCCTTTAGTTGATCTTTATCACCCAGTATCTCTTCTAGATTTACTTTGAAAGTTACCCTTCTCTCGGATTTTCTTTCACTGTTTTTCTTATCAACCTTAGGTTCTTGTTCTTCTGAAATGATGTCTCTGTATAGTTCATCTTCATTGAATACTACATCTCTGCTAATTACTAGCTTTCCTTCTTCGATTAGCCAGACCCTGTATCCCTTAGTTTCTGTTCCATAACCAACAAATATTCTCTTTATAGCTCTAGGGCTTAGTTTGTCTTGAGTGGTGTGAACATAAGCTATACATCTGAAACTCTTTAGGTGATTGTACTCGGGTTTATATTTAGACCACAGTTCTTCTGGTACATCAAAGTTGATTGATGCTGCTGGTGATCTGTTTATGATGTAAACCGCTGTGTTTGCTGCCTTTGCCCAAAATTCTCCACTTAGACCAGATTCTGATAGCATACATCTTACATTTTCCATTATGGTTCTGTTCATTCTTTCTGAAACTCCGTTTTGTTGTGGTGTATATGCACAAGTCCTATGCCTTTTAATACCAGCTTCCTTGCATAAATCATCAAACTGTTTGTTGCAATATTCTAGTCCGTTGTCAGTCCTTAGGCATTTTATCCTTTTCCCAGTTTGATTTTCTACCAGCATTTTCCAATCTTTGAAAGCTTGAAATGCATCACTCTTTTTCTTTAGAAACTGAATCCAGACTTTCTTTGAGTAATCATCTATGAAGCTGATAAAGTATTGACAACTTGATATGCTAGGTGTAGTGTACATTTTGAAGTGTGTTTTCCCTTCTGAAAACTAAGTCTATGAGTCTTTCCCAATGCGCATGTTTCACAAAACCTCATAGCTTTCACATCTTCATTCTTTAGATAACCTTTCCTGACTAGTGTCTCCATTGATCGTTTCCCCATATGTGATAGTCTTCGATGCCACCTAGTAGTTGTGTCAATAGTTACCTTGGCTATATTAACTTCTGTACTTATTACTTTTCCATCTAAGAAGTATAGACCATTCTGGTATTTTCCTGACAGAAATTTATCACCGTTCTCTTTATGGAACTGAATCTTGAAGTCCTTTCCTTGATAATAACACCCTAATTCTTCCAGTTGGCCATATGATATTAGATTTCTGCTCATTTTTGGTACATATCTCACACCATTTAAGGTAATTAAGTTACCTTCTTTGTTCTCAATCACAATATTGCCAATTCCTTTGACTGAGCAGTATGAATTGTTTCCCATGTAGACTTTGTTTCCTTCAAATTCTACTAGGTCTGTGATTAGATCCTTCCTCGGTGTTATGTGAAAGGTACAGCCTGAGTCCATTACTCATTCCTCAGTGTTGCAATTAGGCTTGCAGTGTAGGCTAAACCCTTTGAATCTTTTGATGCACAATTTGCTGATTCCTTTCCTTTCCCATTCTTCTTTTGTGGACAATCACGTTTCCAGTATTTTTCATCTCCACATATCCAACACACCCTGATTTCTTCATTGCTCTGTTTTGGTCTTGACTTAGATCTACCTTTACTTTTTGATCTTCCTCTGTTCTTCCCCGTACTCTTTACATTTCTCTTGTCTGTCATGCCTCTGTCATCAACAGTCAACCCTTCTGAATGTGTTTTCTTCCTTAATAACCCCTTTTGTCTTAGATTTGACTTCATTCCATAAGTTCCATTTATTACATCCTTCATAGTTAGGGTATCCTTGGCATTGCCAAACTGTAATGTGTGAGTAAGTGGATCATATTGTGATGGTAGACTGTTTAACAATGCAATAGCTTGATCCTCGTCTTGAATGGTGACCTTTAGACTTTCTAAATCTCATATCAGCTTTAGGAACACATCAAGATTTTCTTCAATTGATTTGTCCTCATCCATTCGGTATAGAGAGAATTACCTCTTTAGATAGACTCTGTTAGCTTTAGTCTTGGTTTGGTAATCTCGTTCTAGTGCTTTCCATTGCTTAAAAGTTGTGGTTTCATTCATTACCTTTCTCAATATCGAGTTAGATAAGCATTGTCCGAGCAGACTTCTTGCTCTCCGATCCTTTATCTCCCATTGAGGATCCTTTGACACTGGTTTGCCGATTTTGATTTCCTTGCCTGTTTCTTGGTCAGTTACAGATACTTCCTCCATTGGCCATGCTTCTTCATGATATTTCTCAACTACTGTGAGAAGGCCATGAATCTCAAACTGTCCTAGCATTCTGTATTTCCATAAACCGAAATCCCCTTTGCCATCGAATTTATCCACCTCAAACTTACCAGAGATGACTTCCATGCTTAAAACCTTCAACTTCTTTGACAAGTTTGTTGTTTTAAGACTTTCTTGTTATGCAAGTAAACACTAACTCCTTCTGTGATTTTCTTGCGAGGTACCGATCAATGCTTATGATATTCAAATCCTCTTCACGTCTCCAAGAGGAGAAGACGAGAAGCTGCAATGACTATGCGAAACGTAAGTGTTTCTTTTCTTGTACTCCTTTCTCTATAAAATCTGAGCTTTATGAGGTTCTTCACTTTCTTGAACACAGGCTATGATACCACTTGTTGTGCATAAGAAGCTCGTGAGACTCAGTTTTACTTGCGGATAATCTTTGAGTGATCTTGAGTTCCGATTTTAAGAGAAAGAGTAAGAATAAGCGCAGAAAGTAAGAGACACGGATTTATAGAGTTCCCCGTCGATTAAACTATCGACGAGTACATCTCTCTTCGGATTAGCTTCCGGAATCCACTATCACACCTGGTAGTAAGTTTTTAGTTTCAGAGCAATGCTCTGTTACATGAATCGTGCCTCTCTCTCTCTACTGTATCTTACTCTCGAAAGGCACTCTCTCTCTTAAATGAAGAAGAAGACTTGATTCTCGTTGGGCCACATTTCGGCCCAGCAGAAGAGAAAACGAGCTCAAAACAAATTGGGCCGAAGTCGAACCTAAGACCCATTAGCAAATCAATTGCTTAATGGGTTAAAACGGCTCAGCCCACACTCAAATGAAACGACAAAACCTAAAAATTACAATTCTTAAAGCTTAAGAAAAGTATTATACAGAAGAAGTAGTATGCCGATAACCTTGGTCCTGTGTTTCCAGTTTGTGTGAATGTAATTTGGAAGCTTGGTCATAATTGAGTATTTAAGTTTGGAAATGGAATAGAGAAAATGTCAAAATTGAATTGCTTTTGCTTCGGACAAAAAAGAAAGTGGAAATTGCTAACTTGGTAGGTTTGGTGGCGGTAACTCGTGACGCGTGACAATTTCAGTACATGTAATTTGGGTTCAATTGTATTTATTTTATTTAATAATATAAAATACATGTCAATATCAATTTGTAAATTCTTCCTAGTTTTAGGATTTGTTAGTGGTATATTTTATTTTGTAAGTAAAGAGATTAGATAATATGTATGATGGACATTTCTGTTTAATTCAGAGCAATCTGTTAAATATCAATATTTGTCACACATTACCAAATGCTAAAACTTAAAAAAGAGAATCTTAAAAAAGGATGAGCAATGTAATGAACCTAAATAAAAGAGAAAGGAAATCGTGAGACTCAGTAGTACTCAGTAGTCCATAAGCGTGAGAATCTTAAAGTAAATATTTAGATCACGATCCATGTTTGGACCCCACTTTTGTTCTCTTTTCATACTAGTTTTTTGACCTTATTTCTTTGTTACATCTCAATACTTTGGTTCGTATAAATAGTGCAGAATAAAAGAATAAAAGAAATAGTGACATAAACCTCAAAGTCGAAGACACATGTTTGAAAAGGAGTTGGCAAAGATGAAGAATGTTGAATGAGTGATTGTCGCAATGATTACTCCAACGTCTCCCGAAATGCACGCTTCGTTTCAATGTCATCATTTTGGTATATTTGATCATTTTGGTTGTATTTTAACTAATTATGTAATTATTATATTCATTGACAAATGCATTTCTCCATGATATAAATTGATCACTGTGTGAGTGTGATCAATTGAAGCAATAATGACTTTAAAGGAGACAGCAACTTATATTGGCACGACACATGTACCATCACCGAAAGTCCCTTAGAGCCTCCTAACTCTTTACACTTGCTTTTTTTTTCTTTTTGTCAATAAATATATACTTACATGTATTCTTTTTTCCTCTTATCTGTGTTTTTTATTTCCTGTTAAATATTGAAGTATCTAGGCATGGGCATTCGGGTATTCGGGTCGATTCTGATTACTATCCGTTCGGGTCCGGGTATTTCGGGTATACGATTTTGCTACCCATATAAGAACCGGTATGAAATCGGTTCGCTACCGGTTCGGTTCTTACCGGTTCCGGGTCGGGTCGGGTCTAATTTTTTGATACCCATAGTAGAACCGAAAACAATTCGGTCTGGTTCCGGTTCCGGGTCGGATCCATAAATTTGTAAAAATTATTGAATAATATGTGGTTTCGGATAATTATACCCGATACCCGATATTACCCGATATACCCGACAATACCCGAAATACTCGATAATACTCGAAAATAATAAGTACCCGAACACAAAATCAATTAATTTTATCTTAAAATCACCATAATAATATCTAAATGTAAAACAACAATTAGTTTAGGTTTAAGGAACAATTTATTTGTAATGGAAAACAACAGTTCTTCAATTCGGATATGTTCTTCATCCAATACCCCTGAAACATATCGATCAAATTGATCATCTTTATGTGCATCATATCGAACAATTTGCAACAACAAATTCAAAGAAACATATATGTAGTCAATTAGTATTATACCTCAATCTTCAAAGACTTCAGTTTCCAACTTCTAAATCTTCAAATTCTGTAAAATATGAAAAACAGAACCATGTTATTCAACCATAAACAAAAGTATAACTTACAAGTTGTTAAAACACATAACCAAATTTACCCCTCATGAGCTCATCCTGCATTTCAACATCTGAAAGCATATCATGTATTGTCATAATGCTTTCATCACTAACATGAACTTCACACTTCAACCATTGTTGCACACACATCAACACTTGAATTGAGTAATTGGTTAAGCAACTCCTTGATGGTTCTAGCACCCTTCCACTAGTACTAAACGCAGATTCAGATGCAACTGAAGACATTTGCATTGCAAGAACATCCTTAGCAACCTCTGACAAAATTGGAAACTTCATTGAATTTTGTTTCCACCAAGATAATACATCATAATCTGTTCCAGTCATAATGTTATGATTCTCAACCTTCTCTTTTAGATAAATTTCTAATTCTGTACTCTCATCTTGCAATCCTATCTCAACCACAAGTTCTATGTAGAGAGAATCCATTCTCTCATACCCGAGATCATTTTCCACTGTAAATGGTTCCATTCTCTCTGAAACAGAATGATCTTGTGAGTAAGACGAATTCAGAGGTGACTGAGCTGGATTAGTAACACTTATTGCAGCCTTATGTCTACTGATGTACTCGTCAAACAATCTCTATAAGATGTCCAAAACAACATTGTTTAACTGTGCAAATTCCCTGCTATCTTTACCATAGAGTTTCCTCAAAACACAATTGTGCAAACTTCATCTTCTTGGACGGATCAAATACACTAGAAACTATGACCATCTTATTAATTTCGGTTGGACTCAAATACTTCTCTAGCTTCTCAGTCATAGCAATAGCTTTACTCTTCAAAGCCATATTATTACCTCTACTGTACGACTGAAGGTTCAATGCTATTGTTACAATTTCATTGTAACACATATACGAACACGCTGTATTCGAAGCTGACAACACTAAAGTACTTTTGTAAAACAACACTAGCACTTTCATCAGAGGTTCTACTGATTCCCAATCAGCAGAAATTGGAGGTCCAAATCTTTTTTTCCCATCCTCTGTTTCTAAGAAATAAGCTTTGTAAGGCACATCTTCCTCCTCCATCTCATCAAACGCTACTCTAAACTTCAATGCTTGATTAAGCATTAAGTAGGTTGAATTCCATCTAGTTCCTACATCTAGAGTCTGTCTCTAAGCAAGTCATCACTAATAGATTATAATTCTGAATATTATATCAATATAGAAAATAGTAATTTAAAAGAAGGAAAATAAGAAAAGAAAAAAGCATTTCACTTCGCGGCTCTATAAAAAGAAGGAGAAGATCTATACATATTATCAAACACCACAAGACACAACACTTGTATCAAACTCTCAAAAGAGACAAAAGAAAAGAAGAAAAAATGGTGAAGCCCAGATTGGTGTGCATAGTTGCTTTCGTGGTAGGTCTCTTGGTGATTCTAACTCCGGCGGCAGAAGCAGTGACGTGCTCGCCAGTGCAGCTAAGCCCATGTGCGGCGGCTATAACATCGTCTTCTCAACCATCGGCTCTGTGCTGTGCAAGGCTGAAACAACAGAAGCCATGTCTCTGTGGTTACTTGAGAAACCCTAGCCTTCGTCGCTTCGTTAGCTCTCCCAATGCTCGTAAAGTCTCTAACCGTTGCAGACTTCCCATCCCAAGGTGTTGATTTATCAATCAAAGCGTCTCCTCTTTATTATCTATCATCTTATATATTTACTTTTGCTATGTGTGTGTTGTCGTTCTTTTGAGAATAACAATGTGTGTTATTGCATGCTTCTATGCATCTTTATTTCTATTTTTGCTTTCTTATTCTGCTTTTCTAGATCATTTTCTTGATGTAGAGAAGTGTTTTAGTATATGATGGTGTAATAATTGAGATGATATATAATTTCTATATATATACATAAAAGAATCGATTATGGGTACATATGAAAATCTCTGTACAACTACAATCTTGTTTGGTCGGAGAAACAAAAAGTAAACATAAGAGAAAATCTTGGATTTCGACTGCTTTCGTTGAATTTGCTTCTTCGTCTTTTCGTCCTCGTGATCTGTGCTTACTACTTCGCACTCCGTTCTTCTTCTTTTTCTTCTTCTTCTTCTCTCTTCTTGAGCTCTCTTCCTTGATCCCTGAATCAACATCTCTCTCTTTATCTTTTTTTTCTTTCTTTCTTCTTCTTTTATCCCATTAGAGCGGTTTGGATTGCAATCGACAGAGGTTCATCGTTTTTACTACCATCTGGCTCCGTCTTTGATTCATCTCCTTCGTCCAGTTTCACCACCACAGGTCTCGGTTTTGGTTGAGTAACCTTCTTCTTGGTGTTAAATGAGCCTGCTGATATCTCATTGGCTGGTGGGTATTCGTTTAGCGTGTTGTCGTTGCCATTGCTATTATTATGGTTGTCGCTCTTCTCAGAGGAGAGGTTGTATAGACCATGGCGTTTTCTGTGTTCCGTGAGTAAGGATGCAGATTCACGCAGAGAAGATGACGAAGATGAGGCGTCTTGTTGATCTCTGATTCTGAGTTTAGCAACAGAGAAGCTGATCTTGTCTGAGGAAGAAAACGAATTTGATTCCACAGCTGGTTCAAGAAATTCTTTGCAGATCCCTTGAAGATCTTCAAGACTCTCTTTCAGCTCAAAACCATCCGGTAAGGAAACTTTTTCCTGTGCAGTTGAAGAAACAGGGCCAAGCTTTTCTGAGAAGGCATCTTCTATGAATGCTACAACTCTAAAAGCTTCTGTTTCCCAGTTTTGGGTGGTTACGTTCTCAACTATTTCATGCTTAATCATACCGATGAACCCTAGAACGTTCTTGGCTATCTCCTGCACTTCCACGTCAAGAGTCCCAGACAACGAGCACAGTCCAAGCTCAATCATATTCACCAGAATAGATATGCATTTGTATGTGAAACCATTCACTGGTGAAGAGCCAGAGCTGGTAGACTCCTGAACCAAAGGTGAGGAATTTGGGTCGTGGGCTAGGGAGTAAGCCTTAAGACTGAAGACAAGAACTTTGAAAATGGAATGTATGTACGTACGTGGTTATAAACGCGCCTCTGCAATTTCATAAGGCGTCTTAGAGAACTCGACATATTCCCCAGACGCCCAAGCAGCTGCAGACAATATCGGGTGCAATAACTTATTACCAAGCAATGCAGGATCAATAAGCAGTGCTCGAGAAACACCAACTAGCTCTAGTCTAGCATCTTTGATACCAATATCAATCAGCTGATGCTCAATTTCTTGTATTTTTTGACAATGTGGGATTCTAGCCATTTCACCGAGAAGAGACAAATACCAATTGAAGTCAAGTACGATACGAGATCCGGGAGCATGCCATTAGAATAGATGATAATCTCGTTGCAGAACAAAGGGTCTGACTTAAGAGAAATAAGATCTTGGATCTTTTGAGGTGTGTTCACAGAACACTCCAATCACAGTTGACAGAATCTGGTGATCAGAGCTCTCCAGATTCTCAACAAGACGCTTGAAACATACCTTTACAACATCAGGGTACTTATCGAAAACCCTCAAAACCACACCGATAGCTTTTTTCCTGACTAAAGCCTTACTACTACCCAAGAGCGTAAAAACCTCGGCTATTAAATCCCTAGCTAGATCATTAGTTCCAATCCTACAAAAACATTCCAGAGCAAGACTCACCTCGTATTCGTCTGCACTGTTCAAATCCTTTCGGAGCTGGTTTGTGATCAAAAGTAGAACGGCGTCTGATCGTTAAATGATTGAGAAATGGCGTGGTAACCGATCCTCTTATCGGAGAATATAGGTGAGAACATGACCTCGACGGCGTGGAACGCTGCCCAAGACATATCGACGCCGTGGAGCGACGCGAGGTAGGAGAGTTTCTGAACAGCGAAGGATTTCGTGGAGAGATCAGTCAATTTGATCTCGCGGCGGATTTTTTCTATTGATTTAGAAATGTAAGCGGATTCTCCGAGTAAATGGAGACGTATACCTTTGATTAGATCCTCGAGGCTGCGCTGGAACAAGCTGTCCATGAGCGAATTTGAAGACGCCATTGAAGAAGAGAAGAAAATGACAAAGAGAATCCAAATACAACTAGATTTGAAGTTATTTGATTAGAAGCTCAGACGATTCGAGGGTTTCTTCATGCCGATGACATTTTCACAATCCTGGATTCTCACATGTAACAAATGAAGTTGAAATACTTTGGGCTTTCACGGAGAAACAAATGGGCCTAACGAATATCAAGTCCAATAAATGTTCTCTAAAAACGTTTTGGGCCAGATAATAGTAACCCCTTTATCAGTCCAGTCGAAATATTTTCAAAATTTGTTCTAACTTAAATTCCTAAACCATTATTTTATCTGGAGAAAAAACACAATACCTCATCAAACAGATAGAAATAGCGTTGGGAATATCCGTACTCCCATCTTGTTTTGTCCGTCTCCTTTTCTGTAATTCCTAAATTTTTAAGGAGTGAAAAATTCTAATTTTCCATTCGAGTCTAAAAATAATATTTAAACGAGTATTTGGAATAGATTCAAGAATTTTGTTGGAAATTTATTTACATTAACAAAACGTTAAAATATATTATATTCAAAAATTACATATGTTTCAAATAATTAGGATAACAATATCTGATTTAAATTTTCACAACTTTACAATGATACAAACTATTCAATGTAGATATACTGTTATTTGTTGTAAAAAATGAAAATATTTGTCATTTAATTACAAATTATAACATTGTAATTTTGTACTTTTTTGTATTGAACATTGGTATATCTTTTACAAATTATTATTTTCTTATATTGATTATATAATTTATAGTAATATTCTTAATGTTTTGATTACTCGTATTTCCTAACTATTATTTGTATCTGTATCACATTTTCTAATTTAGTAGAACTTTGAGACTAGTTCGGAAAGTAAATTTTGAAGTTTTTATTTCGCATTGTTTCCAATTACTGAAATTTTTGTCTTGTTATATAGCGGAAATTATTTAAAAAATAAATAAAATTTCCCGAACTAATCGTTTTCGATCCGTACCTATAATTTCTCGTCTTGTTTTTTTGTTATGTAGAGGACTAGATAGAAGTTCCTACCAAAAAACCATATAGTAGTTATAGGCCTAATTCTTGACTGTATCTTTATATAGGCAGCAACTATATAATAGACTATTGTACAGTTGACATTTGACATTTGTTGAATCAAATATACTAGACTTTGATTCCAAAATTAATATACTTTCTTTTACAAAAGTCAAATATAAATATATGCATGGTAACTGGTCTCACAAGATATATATACCTTAAAGAATTTGAACAAACCTCATATTTTCAAATTAGCCAAAATTTTGAGTCAAACCAAACATTAGACTTAAAGATATCAATTAATTCTAATTTTAATACATAAATAGTTCCAGATATATATATATATATATATATTTGTAAAAACCATATATTGAAAGATTTGTTTATCAAAATTTGTGGGACCATATAAAACTAGATGAAAAATCACACTTCAAAATCTTTTTTGTTTGGTCCACTTCAAAATCTTTGAAATAAACGATATAACAAGGTAAATAAAAAATTGTACAAAGCTGAGATATATTATTTTTTCCTTAACTCAATAAAAAGCCTCATTGTGACGAATTTGTACGTTTTTTTTGTTCTGAAATAGAATTCTACTGAAACCATTTTCACTACACTCAAAAGATAGAATCTGCAAACTGAATATATTTACTTCACCCTCTGGACTTATGTTGAAAAAAAAGAAATGAGAGAGAATTTTGGTAGAGTTTTGATACTGAAAAAAAAAGTGAAAGTTATCACGATGTTCAAAAATATGTCGAAGGATCACAAAATCTGTGGAGGCATATTCTTGGCATCTTTTCGAACGTGAAAAAATGATCGCATGTGGTTAGGAGACTTGGCTAAGTTGTGAAGACGCTTAAAAATTTAGATAAGATTTAAGTTTGGGATAAGAACTTGTCCCAACAAAATAATGAATCGTGAATGGAAAGCCTATATTCCCCAGACCCCAAGCCTCATGCATGTCGGTGGCGTGCGAGTCACTTGTATTCTTTTCTTTCATGCAAGCTCTTTAGACTACCATATAAATATAGGAGATAATACTTTAGTATTTATCTCTATGTAATAATAGGAGTCTCATGTAACTAATCTTATCACTAATCTTGTATTTATATTCATCTACGTTGTACATGTATAATAATCAATCAATAAAAAACACTTCTTTAAATCTACATGGTATCAGAGCCTCCTAGCTATTTTTTCTTTTTGATCCACAAACATGGCATCACCCTCTGCTTTTGTCACAAAAACCGCCCCATCCCTTACCAATCCCTGATTCTATCCATCCATTCTTTGTCATCAACATGGTTAATATAACCAAACTCTCAGCCACCAATTACCTTACTTGGAGTATCCAAATCAAGGCCTTACTCAAAGGTTACGATCTTACCAAATTCAATGACCCCTCTGTTGTCCCGCCGTCTACAACCACCGTTGTTGATGGTACCGAATCTCTGAATCCTATATATACCTCATGGAGTCGTCAAGACAACCTCTTATTTAGCTCTCTCATCGGCACCATCGATACCCCCTTCAGCCTCTGATTGCTTCTGCCAACTCCATAATCGATGCTTGGAAAACATTGTCTTCAACCTATGGCAAACCCACACGAGGCCACATCAAGCAATTAAAACAACAACTCAAGCTCTGTGTGAAATGCTCACACACAGTCGATCGATACATGCAACTAATTAAGTAAAGAAGATCACGAAGATCTCACCGACATCATTCTGGATGGTCTCGGTGATGAATAAAAACCGATAATCGAGTCTATTCATAGCCATGACTCTCCTATATCGTTTGTTGAACTACATGAGAAGCTCATAAAATGTGAGTTAGCCATGCCTCTTTTACCAACACCATCATCATCATTTCCTGTCACAACCAACGTTGTCTACAACTGGACCAACACTAATCACTACCCTTCGCCCTCCACAACAGTACTACGACAATTCAAATCCACGCGGATCAGCTCCAATTCTACCTAACAATGGTCGACATCCATACCTTGGCAAGTGCCAGGTGTGTGGAACTCAAGGCCACAATGCAAAATTTTGTCCTCAATTTCGACTTGTCTCTCACCAACCTCAGAGTCTTTTTCCCTTACCACGTGGTAACACCAACTGGACTCCTCGAGCGTAAAATGCTGATAACTGAGCCTATACTCCCTCTTGGCTACTAGATATTGGTGCCTCTCACCATATCACATCTGATCACGCCAATCTCGCTCTTCACTTTCCTTATAACGGTTCTGAAGAGGTGCTTGTGGGTAATGGTGAATCACTAGTGATTCAAAACACTGGTTATTTCTCTCTCCCATATACAACTCGACTTATTTCTCTTAAACATGTGTTATATGTTCCTCGCATCGCTAAGAATCTAATATTAGTCAAGAAGATGTGTAGTGATAACTTTGCACAGTCACATTTTTCCCTAACTCTTTTCAGATGAGGGATCTCAGTTTGGGGGCGCAATTAATCTCAGGGAAGGCGAATGAAGGTGGACACGAATGACCGGAATCTGCAGTTTCTCAAATTTCAGTTTTTACTTCTTCTTTACTTTACTCTTTGTCGCTTTGACACTCTAGATTAGGACATCCCTCCCATTCCACCTTACAAACTATTGTTTCCGATTTTTCATTACCTTTATCAAATAAGACACTCTCTCCTTGCAATGCATGTTCTGTCTCTAAAAGCCACAAACTAAGTTTTGCTTCTTCTTCTCTTAAAACTACCAAACCACTAGAAATTATTTTCTCCGATGTCTAGACATC
>JAKUCM010007560.1:0-34054 GCA_023374145.1 Lepidium sativum | reverse complement strand
TACACGTTCTGTGTCTTACAACTCCTTCCTTACAGAAGCTGTCAAATTCAATGTTACAGAATTCAAGACCTTATCAGTTCTAAGCTTCGTTACTTTCCTTTCTCATTGAATTTCAACCATTTTATTCCAATATACAAAGCTCTTAAAAGCTTAATCTTTGTACTATAAAAAAAAACAAACCCAAATTTTTCTAGAAAAGTCATCAGTAAATGTAATGATATTTGCTTAAACTAAAAGGAACATTAGGAGAACGCCAAAGATTATAACGAATGTAATCTATTTTTCTTTTATTTATATGCTTAGCAGAATCAAAACTTACGTGGTGCTTTTTACCAAAATCTTCACATAAGTCAACATCTGAGATTTGATCTTCTTTGAAGCAACCTTTATCCTGAAGAATCTTAAGTTCTTTGCTTCCTATGTGACCTATTATGTTGTGTCATAGCCTTGTTGCATCTTTCTTTATACTTGTTGAATCTTTGTTATTTGACTCTGCAATATTTGTTTCACCATTGCTTTTCCTTGCAAAATGTATAGAGACTATTGTCTTGTTCATTTCATAATGACCATATTGCTTCTTATGATTTTGAGAATGCCATTTTCACCTTTATATACACATTCCTGTATATTCTAGAGTTTCTAAGGATATAAGATTTTTTGATATCTCAGGTATGTACCTGACACCATGAAGAACAAAATTGGTATTACCAAGATTGGTGGTGAATCTTATTGATCTAATACTTTTTACTTGGCAAGAACTATCATTTACCATCTTGACTCTTCCAGTTGAACTTTCATTAAATTCAATGAAAAAATCTCTTCTTGATGTCATATGAAATGAACATCATGAGTCTAATATCCATTCCTCTTGATCAACATCACCACAAGAAAGATTGACTACTATTGCTACTAAACCAACAAGATTTGTTGTATCATTCTTTGCTAGAGATGATTCTCCTTCCTACTGAGATTGAATTCCTGCTTTATTCATTTCAATCCACTTGTAGCAATGTTTCTTGTAGTGTCCTTCTTTCCCGCATATGCAACATTCTCCTCTCTTCTTATAGCTAGAATTTAACATGCTCTTGCTTCTTCCTCAGTTGTTGGATGATCTATTTCTTGACTCAGATCTTCCTCTCACAGTAGTCCTTCTCCATTAGACTTTTGGATCACTCCTTGTTTTTTGGGTTTTTGCTCCTTTGGCTTGGTTATTAAGACAACATCTCCAGCACATAACTTCTCCTTGATATAAGTCATTGTCTCTACAAGATGATCATATACTTCTAGCAAAGACTTTAACAGTAAGATTACTTGAGTCTCTTCTTCAATCTCGATCTGAAAGTGTCTTAGATCTCCAACAAGCTTCAGGAAATCATCTACATTTTGATATATGGCTTTGCTTTCTTGCATCTGAAATGCATATACCTCAAGCTGGGAGTAGATACGATTTGGAAGAGTCATAGGAAGAAACATCTTATGGAGTGTTTCAATTGTACTTGCCAAAGTTTTACAATTATCAATTTTCCTTAGAACCTTATCTCCTACTGTCAGGAATATCAGATTCAACGCCTTTTCATCTCTATCTTCTCGTGCCTCTTCTTCTTCTTGAAGTTTCTTCTGAACTTATGGCTTCTTCTAATCTTCTTCGGTCACTTCTTTTGGTTTTGGTGGTCTGAGAACATTCTTCAATCCTTGTACTATTAGCTACGCAATCATCCTCTTCTTCCACAAACCATAGTCCCCGGTTCCATCAAAGATTGCAATCTTTGACTTATTCTTAGTCAAAAACATCTTCGAATTTGATGAAAACTCCTTACTTAACCTTTTTCCTTGAATCGAAGAACTGTGAAGCCATGATACCAATCGTGCAAATTCAAGATGAGTTTGCTTCTTTATCTGATTAGAAACTTAAATGAAACTTAAGCTAGAATTAAGAAAGGAAAACACGAAGACTTACAAGTTTGGTTCACAATTCGTGAACCTACATCTCGTCGGAGCAAAAGCTTCATAAGCCAATCTCTTCCATTAAAAATCAAACAAAGATATATACTCGATCAATGTTTTTCACTCTTTCTCACTCTGATTACAACTCTAAATCGAATCAATATTTCTCTTTAGAATGTACCTAATACATATACTCAATCCTTAAGAGAACAAACATTTAACAGAATTCAACAATCCTAAGAATCGAGGAAACAGAAAACGATTCACTTAGTTTGTTTCGTCCTCGCTTTATTTGAGATAGTGATCAACAATCAAGATTGGCTTGACCCGAATCATCCAAACTCATATCCGAAAGAGCTTCACATTTGACTTGCGGATACTACCATTTACTTCATTCAAAGTCTTTTTTATATATTTTTAAACTTTGACACCCTTCTTTTGACTTACTTTTCGACACTTAGTGAAAGCTTGCTTAATCGATGACTACATCTTCAAAATACATTTATTAGGATTCCTTTTTATTTTGTGGATAGGCTTTGTCCTATTAGAAGAAAATTAGTAAGTAAAACAAAATTTTATATTACTTTAAAATTCGTACAACTAATAGAATCTTGTTAACCAAATAAATAAACCAACAATAACTCGATATGCCGATGATAGGTTTTGTCCTATGATGATCAAACTTTCAATTTTGAATATATGTACTACTAAAGAAAATAACACATTATTCATCAAAATCACAAAAGAAACTACTTACCAAAAATCAGTTAAACATATCTTAGTTACCTTAGTTTTGTATCATTTGGAACACAAACCAGTTTTAATTTAGGATTAGTCTTCTTTTTTTTTTTGGTTTGTCAATGTTGGAAATATTTTCCGTCATTTTTAAGATGGTTTTACGATCAATTATAAACCATCTTAGTTGTTTTAAATTATTAAGTCCACTGGTAGCATCCACTCAATCAATAAAACCTTCTAACATATGTAGAGCTGATATACAGTGTAGAAAATTATTTGTTTCTCAATCACTCGACGTACAGACAAGTTCATATTTGATGTAATTGTCCAACAAATATTTTCACATGTAAATTAATAATGTTAGGTTATGTTTTATTGACCTCATGCATATATACCTTTGTGTAGCTTTTGTTATTTTAATACTCGAGTCGAGTTCAAAAAATAAGTTATGAGTAAAAGATATTCAGAAAAACTGCAAATAAATCATCATTGATAATTATATACACAACAAATTATTCACCACCACTAAAGTATTTATTGTCATGTTATTTCTAAAAATTTGAATATATTATTTTATAATAGATTATAATATTCTAATAAATTTTTATAATCATAACCATCAATCATCTAAACTTTTCGTTTAAGAAATATAATCTGAAAGATTGAAAAAAAAAATCTCCATTATTTGTTCTGAATTTTGGGTTTTTCAAAATTGAATGTTTTCGTGTAATTTTGATATGATTGCATGTATATAAATTTGTATTTGGTTCAAATTTTGTATTAAGTGTACATTATATAAAATAATTTGTATGTATTACTGGAAATTTTTATTTGACTGTAAAATGAAAATATATAAATACTACTCTAATCTCCATAAACTTAGTGATACGAGTTCCCAATATGATGATCTTCATCTTCTATTACATGTTTTAATGTGTGATTAATGATCATTAATTTTTGTCAATCTTTATTAGGTTCTAAACATGTTACATCCTTTAGAGGAAACCATAACAACAAAAAATCAAGATTAATTTTTTAAACGTTTTTTAAAAAACTACTTTCATTTTAAACATTTTAACCCAAAAAAATTCATAAAATATAGTATAAACTAATAAGTAATACCCACTGCTAAACTATTTAATAGAACTCTAGTTAATTTGACAAAATATATAAGTTGCTTTAAATTTATTTTTAATCATTATTCTGTTATTTATTACAATTAATGAATATAAAAATAATTCAAAAAAATGTTTTCCCTGCTCCTCTGCTCTACTGGTAAAAATCCTTTGAATGAAAAAATTGGAACATTGTCATCACAAAATAATAATAAATAAGTAAATAAATAGAAACGAGCGGTCCTAAAAAAATTGATGACTTTATGTTATGCTGTCAATGTCACATGCAAATGAATCTCTTTTTTGTCCATCATTTTTTGTGACATCCGGCTGAAAATTTTGGTCTCAAATATTGGTGCATGCGTATATATAATATATACTTGAATTGAAATTATGAATGCAACTAGATGATTTTGTAAATGGGGTTTTTATTATTGCAGGAATTTTATTCAAATTTAAAAGTTGAAAAATTTGATTACAAACGATTTTTTTTTGTATATTAGACCATCTACTTTGCAAATAAGGCAATATACCACATTTTCTTTGTATACACATTCAGGATATCTTTTAATCTTATGTCTAACTATCATTATGAAAATGTTATAAAAAAAAGTAATCAAAAAATTATCATTATGAAAATGTATTTGTGTGCTTCATATAATTTTATAATATCACTGCAAAATCAAATAAAGCATATATCGCTTTGAAAATACAACATTATTGAGCAACTCCAAAAATTAATATATTTTCAAAAAAATTTAAATAATAAAATACTAATATTATTTTGTTAAAATTTAAGTTTTATTTAAATTTTAACTTTTTAAAAAATTATGTTCAATAAAAAATGAACATGTGGTAAAATGGGTTCTTGTTTAAAAACCATGTTTCTTATTTTTCTTATTTAAAAATTTTATTATATTTTCTCCCTTGTTTTTGTAAATTTTTTAAAATTTTTAATATTAAGAATCTCATCCAACAAATGTGTTAGAAGTGGTCTAAAGCCAAAAAAAACAAAGAGAGAAATAAATCGTACGATTTAAGAAAATAAAAAAAAGTTTGAGGCATATATATAATTTGCATCAACGAACGTAAATTTAAAAAAGTTTGAGGCATATATATAATTTGCATCAACGAACGTAAATTTAAAAAAGTTTGAGGCATATATATAATTTGCATCAACGCGTCTACTCTACTGATTTAAGAAAAGAAAAAAAAAAACAGAAAATGTAAATTTAAAATTAAAAGTATCCAAAACTTTCCGAATAGAAAAACAAGTTTGAGGCATATATATAATTTGCATCAACGAACGTTTACATCAACGCGTCATATATTCTTATCTATCTACATTCATGGTATTGAATAGTTTTATCTTAATTAATGCTATAATGATCCATATAAAACCATATTATTTAATAAAATATAGCTGGCCTAATTAGATTTCTCACCCAAGTCCAATGATCGGTAAAAATATGATTCAAAATATCGAAATAGTTCTTTGGTATATTCTCTTTATCCTTACGTTTCTCATATAAGCCACAAAGTTCATAAAAATTTATCATATGATAAATTTATCTATATCACAAAGCCAATATGAAATTCGTAGGAAGAAGATATCTGCATTTGTGTAGATTAAGCGCGTTGAAAATCTACCAAAAGTTGATAAAATGTTTACATATTAATTTCTAGATGAAAAAAAGGAACACTTTCTAACAAATAAAAGAAATGGTTGTGGTTTGGTGGTTACAAAAAATAAAAATAAACAAACAAGCAGTACGAATATTGTTAAATAAGAAATAAGAAATGCAAGTGGCTGGTGGTAAGTCCACTTAAGGCACTTCATTTGCATAACCAGAGATCAAATCCCCCTACCTACATTATGTAGGAATTTGGCTATTGGGCCGGCCAGTTGTAGCTCAATTAATCTGTCGTTGAAAAAAATAAAAATAAGAAATGAATTAAACACTACTTTCAAAACGAATATACAATAGTGCTCCACTCCCACCTAATAAGACATATTTCTTCGTTTAATTTGTAATAGTGCTTTTTATTTATATTATCTTTATAAAAAGAATACTTGTATCATTTTTATCCAATTTCTTACTTGATTACTATACAGAATAGAAGCACATAGAATTTATTCTATAAATCGAAGTAATGGTTTAAAGTGCTAGCAAGTAAAAACGTTCCATTGAAAAGCACAGAAAGTTTTGAAAATTCGCATCCTAGATTTTTTATCGATTAAACGAAAAAAATCATAGAAACAGTGTTCTTAGTCGATACAAGAAATTTGTCGAATCTAGATGTAATATTGACTTTGGAACAGTATTGAAACAACAATCAATCAGAAAAGAAAATATAAAAATGTAGTCGCATACGAAAAGAAACATAAAGAATTGAATCTGACGAAAGCAAGTCTGAAAAATGAAGACAAATGGTCTGAAATGGAAGAGAAAACGCGTAGGAGGAATTTGGCTTTATTTTGGGCTCAAGTCAAGTGTGTATCTCTGTCGTCTTCCCTTTAACGCCTTTGACTACGTGTCAACTGCTTCCTTAGTCGTTGCCTCCTTTTATCTTCTTTCTTTTGTTTCTTTCTCACGTCAGTTTATTTTTATATCAATTACGACAATTTTTATATTTGTTCAGTTTATGTAAATGAACGTGGAAAAGCAGCAAACACTAAACCACTCATCATTACTTGTAAGTGTTTATCAGTTTTGGATTCGTTATTCAATATGATTGCTACCAATGGAATGTTCGTTTTGTTTTACCTATCAAACATGAGTTTGAAACCGAATTGTTTTCATATCTATACAACTATTAACAAAATCCTCTTTTCAACTTCATTCAAATTTTCTTTAATATGATGTTACTTCCACAACTGATTATTTATGTTGATTAATTACAACCATTTACCTCTTTATTAACCTTGTGTTACTAAGTTTCTTTTTTATGATTAAAATGTTTTGGATCAAAACTCCGTACATTTTTTAAGGTGAGACCCTAAAGCATTTAATACGTTTTTTTAGACAATAGATCTCTCGCAAATGGATAAATTGGACTTGAACATATCAAGTCTTCGTTACTAGTTTATAAGAAAGATAATAATATTAGGGAGATCTAATTAGTCCTAGGAGTAATAGGTCGTTGAGTTTAAATTTAAAACACATCGGTCGCTGAGCTAAAACCTCTAAATTAACATCTAGTTACCAAATTATTAATCCAAATACAAACCAAAACTAAAGAAATTTTTTTAGCTATATTGGCAAATAAAATAAAATAAAACTATTGGTTATATTTTCTAGCCTTATCCATGCATTGCCAACCGACACAAACACTATATTATAATCATACACTATACAAAAAGAAATTATATTTTTTTTGTAAACCAGACGAAATGTAAATTAAGGTAACCACTTTTTTAATTAGCTGCACAATTACTCTTGTTTTTCATTAAAAAAATAAAATAAAATTCGTGCGTGTGTGTTGTGTATATAAATAAATGCACTCTTCCATAATCTCTCTCCCTCTACCCTCACTGACTCTCAGTGTCACAAAAATGTCTCACATTTCAAAACCTCTCTTCTTTACCATTACTCTCTTCATCTTCCTCTGCAACTCTCTTCCTCTTTCATGTTCATCATCTCTATCTCTCCACTTTCCTCTAACCTCTCGTCGTCTCACTCGATCCACAAACTCATCTTCCTTCCAAACTTCCCTCGTCTCTCGCCGGAATCCATCTCCGTTCAGTTTCCGATCAAAATTCAAATACTCAATGGCTCTTATTCTATCTCTTCCCATCGGAACACCTCCTCAATCTCAAGAGCTTGTTCTCGATACTGGAAGTCAACTTTCATGGATTCAGTGCCATAGCAAGAAGAAACCACTTCCTCCTCCTACGACGTTGTTTGATCCTTCATTATCTTCATCGTTTTCCAAATTACCTTGCTCTCATCCTCTCTGCAAACCACGAATTCCCGATTTTACCCTCCCCACGACTTGTGACTCTAACCGTCTCTGTCACTATTCTTACTTCTACGCTGATGGAACCTTCGCCGAGGGTAGTCTCGTCAAAGAAAAGTTCACTTTCTCTAATTCCCAAACTACCCCTCCGTTGATCCTCGGTTGCGCTACTGAATCTACCGACGATAAGGGTATTTTGGGAATGAATCTTGGTCATCGATCTTTCGTCTCACAAGCTAAGATATCTAAATTCTCTTATTGTATACCAAACCGGTCTAACCGACCCGGTTTTGTATCGACCGGTTCGTTTTACCTCGGTGAAAACCCGAATTCTCATGGTTTCAAATACGTTTCGCTTTTGACTTTTCCTCAAAGTCAACGCATGCCGAATCTAGACCCTCTAGCTTACACAGTACCTTTGCTAGGGATCAGAATCGGACAAAAAAGACTCAACATCCCAGCTTCCGCTTTTAGACCCGACGCTGGCGGGTCGGGTCAAACCATGGTGGACTCGGGTTCTGAATTGACTCATTTAGTTGACGTGGCGTATGATAAAGTAAAGGAAGAAGTAGTGAGGCTTGTGGGACCCAGAATAAAGAAGGGTTACGTGTACGGTTCAACAGCCGACATGTGTTTCGATGGAAACAATCCAGTCGAAATCGGACGGTCAATAGGTGATCTAGTTTTCGAATTCGGGAGAGGTGTTGAGATTCTCGTTGAAAAACAAAGGCTTCTTGTTAACGTAGGAGGTGGGGTCCATTGTGTTGGAATCGGACGGTCAAGCATGCTTGGAGCAGCGAGTAACATAATCGGGAACGTCCATCAGCAAAATCTATGGGTTGAGTTTGATGTGACCAATAGGAGAGTGGGGTTCAGTAAAGCCGACTGTAGCAGATTACCCTGAGAAGGGGATTTCTAATATTCCTCTGCGGTCGTGCGTATGGGTCGTTGGATGATGTTTGATCGGACAGTGTATATTAATTACTATTATCAGTTTTGAAAAATCTGGGATTTGTGGGTCCCGGTTAGAAGGACATCTGTCTGAACCAAACTCCTCAATCTTTTATGAGATCCTGGAACTCTGTATGTACCATCATTATTAAAAGTTCATGTATGTCTTAATAACTGCCACTTGTGTATTTTCTGGTCAATATAATTACTTGTTTATTATATACTATTGAAACATCCTCCTCTAGTAATGTGTTAATTAGTAATATATTGTGCGTTTAATTGATCTACCTCTTGATGAAATATGTTTACTTACTGCCGTAGATAAATAAATAAATATTATCAAATTTAATCTTATTTTAAAATATTTAATATATATATATATACTAGCGTCATCCTCTGTAAAAGCATCATTCACCTGAAAATGAAAATTATGATCACATATACGACAAGCATCAAAGCCTTTTGCCTATTTACACATGTTGTCATCTTTTTACTTATATCTAACAAGCATCATCAACAGTGCCTCTCTGATTATTCACTTTCACTCTAAGGATGAGAAAATGGAGTTTACATTTTTTTACCTTAGCGTAGTACTTTGCTAAAGAAGAATACCCATTTTTGGTGAAGAATGATTTTATGGTTGAGGATTTCCCTTTAAATACCTTTTATCAATTACCTATTTTGAGTTTTTTTTCATTTCTCTTATAATGTGAGCTCCATGCAATTGTCTCTTTATAAGAATGTCAAGATTGTATATCATTTAAGAATAAATAAAACACACATAAAACTACAAAAATAAATAAAACACACATAAAACTATTACACGTATGTATATCGCTTTTAGAAAATATATAAACTCTTACTTGTAGAATTTCTTATATTTAAGACTTCAAAAGATCTAATAGAAAGATCCAAAACAAGAATATTATTGCTTGTCGTCGTCTACAGTAACTTAATTAATTATAGAAACCCAAATAGATTTTATCCTTTAATAAAATTGAGATAAGATGAATAGATGATAGAAAGTGATCGTATTTATTAGAAGGTTTGTTTTTTTTTTTTGATAAGAAAGTATTAATTAGAGAAGTAAAAGATGATATAGATGCAATAGGTGAGAGCCAACAAAAACACATGATGCAAATGAAGACAATGACACATGATGATGAAATCCATCAGAAACTCTCCAAATCAATTACCACTCAGATACGGCAAGTCGGCAACGTCACCTTTTTTGTTTTGTTAAACTCTATTTTTAGGTTTCTCTCATTTTTTTCTTTTTCTTTTTATGAAAGTTACTTAGACTTCTTTCTCTTTTCATTCCCATGAATCAACCACTTTGATAGAGATTGTATAATTAAATCAGTACGAGTATCTTACAATGAGTTCATTTAACCACACAAAAACGTTAGAAAAAAATCATCAAATTACGAGTTAGAAAATTGTTGATCCTTATTTCCGCTAAAGTTTTATAAATTTTTGTACAAATTTTTTTATAACTCCTCATTTATGTAAACTTAATCATCAGTAAAAAAACCTAAATGTAAATAAATTACGAAATAGAAAATAATAAGTAAGATTACCATTTGTAACTATTATCAAATATCAACTTGATAGTTATGATAAATAATATATACAATTGAAGTATTTATGATATAAGAAAATCTTAATCTATGATTAAAATTTGAAAAACTAATGTATATGATTGCAAAACACTTACTAAATCTTTGTATATGAGTTGCATTATTTATTTTGTGGTTTCATTTGAATTTTCTAGAGATGAATCTTAAAATCATAAAAGATAACTAGTTCCAATGCTTTTATTATACAAAACCCAATTTTATGAGAAAGAATTTTCATGATTTTTTAAGTAAGTCACACTCAATGTTGACAAAAACTATCATTGATGAAGATTTGGAGGGAGAGATATGCAAGAATTCGTTATGAACAAGGAAGAACAATGCAGTCTTTATCACAATCATTGATAGAAACCTAAGACCACCTCTGATAAGAAGTTCTTACATAAGTTCTTAACATTAGAAAAATTTAAAAAACTACAAAAGTAAGAGAGATGATGATTGAGTTCTTAGATAAGAAAAATAAGAATTTGGGTTTCTTAAACAAGAAAATCATTTTTGCTACATGTCCTTTTTTTCTATAAGATATTACCTTTAAAAATTAAAATTAAAATAAAAATGAAACTATAAGAAAAAAATTATTAGTATTTTATGCTTAAGAAAGGAGGTGCTTAAAAAACTAAATAATTTCTTTAAACTGTCGGAAACATATTACATAGATGGTTCAAGTTACATTCAAACTAATTTTTTATTTGTTGAAATAATAATAGACTTATTGTTGCCTGTTATTCCCACTTTTTTATTACTTTTTTGTTAATTAAGTATATATTACATTTTCAAAA
Organism: Lepidium sativum; assembly: GCA_023374145.1. Lineage (NCBI taxonomy): Eukaryota > Viridiplantae > Streptophyta > Magnoliopsida > Brassicales > Brassicaceae > Lepidium > Lepidium sativum. Next base: position 22,930 of record JAKUCM010007560.1, on the reverse strand, counting down.
AAAATGTTGACAAAAACAAAAGTTCAATATAGAGTACAATATTTGGTGTTAAGTTCGTATACTTTTTTAATAAGATTCAATAATATCAATTTTCAAAAGTGAAATTTTCTCAAAATCTCATCATCCGAAAGAAAAAATACCATCATTAGATGATAAACTTATGGTCAAAGTGTAAATTTTCGAGACCAATATATTACTATCGAACATGAACCGTGAAATGCTTCTTTATTTTCTAAGGTTCAAGTTACAAGTTTTTTTGGTTCGTTCCTGTTGGAATACTTAGAGCAGGTTCAACGGGTCTTTAAGTGGAGTTGTTAACAATTAATTAGGATTATTTAAATAAAAATAGGTTTAATAGAAGAAGAACCGATTCTACATTTAGAGTTTTAAGGATTCATAAGAGACGTTGATGTGTCAAATTTTTATTGGACATGAACTTTTTTAGCAAAAAAAAGAAAGGAAACGAAAAAAATAGGGTTCATTTCGCCAAAATTTTTTTTTTCCCTTCGTCTCTTCTCCGATGGCAAGACAAGCAAAACTCTTCATATTTGTGGCTCGCATATTATCATCGGAATGAGTAATCAAGAAAATTGGACTTTCACCTTCGTTTTGGCCAAGACGCTTCACAACATCAGTGGGAAGAAAAGTATATGTCGACAAAATCGGAGGGATTCTAGGGCGAATGTATCACCCTCTTTGGTTGTTCTACTCGTCGTTGCAGCTCAGATTTGTTGTCACGGGTAAATTGCCTATTTTACCTCTTTTAGTAGATTAATTCTAATTTTAGAATTGTAGACTCATCGATTCATACGGCAATCCATCATCTATTTACTTGATATCCATATATTTTATTATCCTGTTATTTTGCATATCTGATTCCATGTCTGATAAAGAGAGATCATAGGATGGGCCTGAAATTGTGGTAAAAGAGATTTTGTTGGAGTTTCCTAATGTTGGCAATGATTTGAAGCTGGTAATGTGATACTTTTTCCTCTGGATGGTTTGGTTATGAACTGTAGAAATTGTGTTGAACCTGAAATATTTGCTAGTGGTATGCGTTTAAGTTCCCTGTTATCTGATTTTGAATTTCTTGCCTTTTTCTAGCTTTTGAAAATGATTGATGATGTGCAAGCAGTTGATATCAAAGGTATTTATGAGACTACTTTGAAGAAGTTGTTAATTTCTTTCAAGTTAAAGGAGCATGGAGATAGAGTATTTTGTCACCACCAGGGGCTTCTCCTTGTTGATATATAGTGGGACATCTTATTAATGGCACCAATGAAAAGGTAAGAACATTGACGATTCAGCCCATTGAAGAACATTGAAGCAACTGCTAGTGGAAATGACAGGACAAAAAGGTTTTGGAAGATGAGAATAATTTGGGATCGAATTCTGCAGATGATATTGCTGGTTCAAAGAAAAGGTAATCACGCTTTTTCATTGTGTGGTTCATTATAGTACCTTGATGTTTGTTAATTATTCTATTGGATTTCTAAGTGGTATTGACTTTATAGTATAAACATGATGAGTGTTATAATTTGATTGTAGGGTGATTGGACCTGCAGCAGCGAAGCTAACATAAGCTCAAAGATAATCACTTTGTTATAATATATGTGTATGATCATTTGATCATTTGATGCATAAATATAACTGTGTGTTGCATGTGAGTGTCGTTCACAAGTCTTTATGTGGTGATAACTGTGAGATGTGGGCACTGCACAAACCTTCTATCTGTCACTTTGATGAAGGCTTCATTCATTCATTCATTCATCTCCATCTTCATGCTTCATTTTATTACTCCTGCTTCAAATTTACACTGTAATTCACTTCACATTTTGAATCTATATATACATTTCTATAAAACATATGTTTATAATTTTAAGAATCCTTAGTGGAGTGAACACCATTGAAATCAAAAAAATCCAATAGAACTCTTAACTTTAATTTTTTTATTATTTTCAATAAAAAGACTTTTTAAGGTTGGAGATGGACTTAATTCTTAAATGTTTTATACCTCACTCAAGGTTTTTTTTTTGAGTTTGTTCAGCTACCTCTTCTTCAAATTTGGAAAGATTAACTTCTGTCATTACACTACTGTAGCCGTATTCTCTTTCAAAATCAGTATGAATCAAGACGACATATATCTTGAATAACCTTCTTTTTTGGTTTTTTATGTTCTCAAGTAAATTCAATTTTCTTTACGTTGTATATTCTCCATTTTGTCAACTTTCATTATTGTAGAAGAAAGTTCTTTAGCTGAAAAAGCACTGAACCGTGGAGAAATTATGACCTAAAATCTAAACTCCTTTAGTTATGAGATAAACTTTTGAGTCTAGATTAATATATTTTAAAGATTGAGTAACATGATTTAAAATATGACGAAATAGTTTTGTTTTGTAGCAAGAACATTCAACAACGAGCATAAATTCAATTAAGGTTGTCTTTTAGTAATCAAACCCAAATAATAACGTTATATAGTAGGTCGATATAAAGAAGTTGAAAAAGCTTATGCATGTATATTGTTTTAGAGAATTTGAAATTTGGAAGTGAAAAAGAAGAAGCAGAATTTGAATGAAAGTATAGAAATGGAGCCCACAGATGAGCTGGATAAGATTTGTGAGAGTAGCCGACAGCTTAGTTCCAAGTCTTTCGCCGAACTTAAACTCACTTTCGATTTGTTATTCTCCTTTCTTCCTGACAATGACCTTATTCATTTTTTACTATCTTTTTTATATTTATAATTAGGATGATTCTGTTTAACAGATATATAAACTCTAAGATAAGTTTTAAGAACTTTGTCTATTTGCTCATTACATAAAATTCGATTATACCCAAATACCAAGAATATCACTTGAAAACTTTTGAAAATACAACACATATATACGAATTTAGAAAAGTTCGAATTTGAAAACACCCAGATTTCCTAAAGTATCGATTATGCTAATACAGGCTATTTTACTATGGTTCTGTTCATTTTTTTTTTCTTTCACTACTGACATTTTTTATTTTTATTTGATCAAATATAAGAGTTACATATAAACGACGAACAAAAGAAGATTAGTTCTTTTTGTAAAGAAATTAAATGGAATTCTCATTGCAAAGTGGCTAGAAGAGTAAGCATCGAACATAAATGAACTATGATTGCTGTAGTTGCCGATATCATCATTTTCCTTTTTTTATTTCTTGTCGATAAAATAATCATCAATACTCAAAGATCGTGTAATTCTAATGTACCATTCTTACATCCATAGAAAAACCAACGTGTCGGCTATTATTTAAATGATTCGGTCGGGATAAACTAAAGCCCCACTCTCTAATTATAATCATCATCGTACATCTAAGTGATGGTAATATTAAACGTGTTAACAATTTAGTGTTGGAATATATATGCCAATTATTTTAACTATTGATAACTCACTTAGTTGATTGTTTCCCTAATTGTTCCTTTTTATTAAGATTTCAGTTCTCTCGGTTGTGATATATTCTTGGCTATTCGTAAACGCTTTAAATAATAAGAAAATCTTAGTTTTTATAGATTCGCAAAATTAGTATGGACTTAATTCTCTCTAATTATCAAACATGATTCGATTTTTTTCATTGTAAACCAAATCTTTTTATCAACAATTCACTTGATAAAATTCGATATTTTAGGATTACTATGGGTTATATTATATTATTATATAAAAGGATCACTTGATAAAATTCGATATCCCCTAGTTATTTATATTATAAGATTACAATGGGTTGCTTAAAATGAAAGTTGATTTGGAATACGAATGTTTGAGAGTCTCAAGTAAAGAACAAAACTACTAAACAAAACTGAAATTTTCATTTTCAACCGAAAGGTTATAACCTATACACATCGCAAACTTTGGTAACTGTTACATCACTATTCAATAACTTGACTTACTCGTTGTACACCAATTTACACCACTTATTTTTTGTCATCATTTGGATCTTGAGTTAATATATTTTTCTATGATCTAAGAAAATGCACGTTTATGATATATATATATATATATAAGCAATTTTCACATATATGTATATATATACACAATTAAAAAATCAAAAATAAATTATGCTAAATAGTGCTGATGTTGACTATTGTTTCTATACTTTGCAGTTAATAGCTGAAATAAAATATAAAGATTAAGAGAATAAAATTGTACTATATTTATTTTTGAATCTCTAACCTCAGATTAGGTTAAATGTTTATGCGAGCTTTGCTGGATTACTATGACACTCTATCAATAAACTATATTAAGGGGAAATGGGTGTATTGAAATATTATTTTAAGTGATTTAAGTTTAAATGGTAAATTATTTGTTATTCAAATAAGAATTTTTAAAAGTCATTAAAAATCAAGGGTTATTGAACTAGTGATTTTAAGAAACACAATACTATCCACTGTTATTAGAACAAATTAAAGATGTGATTTTAGGTGATTTTTCTAGGATTCTAGAGTTAATTAGAGGATTTCCATAATTAAAAACCCAAAAACCTAAATCTTATGGTTTTAGGTAAAGTTTTAGAAGATTTTGTCACAAATCATAAAACTTTCTCTCAATTCATCTAAAATTATCTAAAATTTCAAAAAATTTAAATCGTTCACAATCATTTAAAATTATAGTTCAATACACCCCTACATTTTTACGAAAATGTCTCTAAATTTCTCAATAAATATTAATGTTTAAACCACTAGTTAGTTGGTATTTGGCTCACAACTGAACATGATATTGATATTGACAGTGATGAAATATCTATTACGGAATAAATGATGCATTCTGTTAGCCTTTGTTAAAGCATCAGCTCGAAATCACGGCTCAATTTCAAATGCGGATTAAATTGAGGTTGATTGATTCGGATTTGGAGTATGAATTTTACGAAAGAAAACAGATTGAAGACGCGAGTTATATAGTTCCTCACTGAGAAATCAGTGAGTACATCTCTCTTCGGAACTTAATCCGGAATCCATTAATCCTCTGTATCCTTGTTCTTGTTACACAGCTTCACTCTGCATTACAAAAATGGCGATTCGTAAAGAGAAAACTCGATACAACATAAGGAAGATGAACCTAGACTAAAACGTGGTCAGGTTCATTTGAGTCGATGATGGGCCTTGCTCGGCCCAGAAAAAAAAAGCCATAGAGAAACTTGGGCCGATGTTGGCCATTGACCCATTAAGCAAACCAATTGCTTAATGGGCTGCTGGCTCGGCTCACAGCCCATGAAAACTGCGACAAAACCAACATTCTCCACCTTTGTCGCTTCATTTTCTGTGATTGCTAACCCTAGCCGCTTTGGTTCTCTCTCGACTTTTCCTCTCATCTTCTTGTCTCTTCTTCTTCCTTTCTCTATTAAGAACGATGGGAAAACTCCAATACTCTTTGGCGACGGCTCAACTTTCCCGGTAAGATTCTTCGCCTTTTAAGTTTTCCTTGAGCTTTCTGATACATGCAAGTGAAGATCTTGTCATTTCCTGACATATCTGACGGTTCAAAATTTTTTTCTGTCCTAACCCTTTAAAAAAAATAAAAATTCCCGATGAACATGGCGATGAAATCATGGAGGATCTAACCCGAGCAACAGGAAACCAGTAAGTAAGAAACCTCTATACTTCTTCCACATATTTCAGATTTACGAAGAAAGTAGTGAGCTTTCTTCTTTTCCGCCTTTACTCTCTTAGATCTGACCATTCTTCTCACTCTTGTTGATACAACTCTCGACCAACAACCTTCGCGACTGTTCATCTTCTTGCATGTAAGTTTTAGACCTTTCAGTTCTTTGTTCTTAATCGATAGATTCATGCTCTCGAATTCTGAATTTCTTTAACCTTGAGTTAGTGGTAGGAGCTAACTCAAATTTTCTTTCTTTCTGTTGAAGCTACCCAGGTTTCAACATATCTGAGCTTTCCGTCTTTAGAACTACCAGACGGAAGCTCATGCAACACCTCTCAGACTTCTTCCATTCTCAAAGACTGCATGCAGCCTTGAGTTTGGAACCCTGAACAGACTGCCGGTGATAAGCCGGAGGAAGGTGAGGGTACTTCTCCGTAGGTATGACCTTCGTAAACATATCTGCTGGGTTGATCGATGTGTGGATTTTAGTGACCTTGACCCTTTTGTCTTATGTCACTTCTCTGATATACTTGTACTTTACCTGAATATGCTTTGTCCTCTCACTGCATATTCTGTTCTTCGATAGGTAGATTGCACTTTGTGAGTCACAAAATATTTCCACCGTTCTTGTATATAGCTTCATTTCTTCGCATATTCCTTGTATCCACACTGCTTCTCTGCTAGCTTATGATAGTGCTATGTACTCATATTCTGTTATAGACAATGCCACCACTTTCTGTAGTCTTGATCTCCAACTTATTGTGTTGTTTCCTATTGTGAAAACATACCCTGAAATTGATCTTCGTCTGTCTAAGTCTGAAGCAAAGTCTGCATCACAGTAGCCTTTAATTCTGAAATCTGCGTCTTTCTTAAATGTTAGGCTAGTCTTTGATGCTTCTGTTAGATATCGCATTATCCATTTAACCGCTAACCAGTGTGATATTCCTGGTTTTGACATGTACCGACTAACAATGCCAATGGAATAAGCGAGGTCTGGACGAGCCTCGACCATTGCATACATCAGGCTTCCTACTGCACTTGTATAAGGTATGTCTTCCATACCCTCTGTCTCAGTTTCTTCTTCGCCTGTTGAGATGCTCCTTAGCTTGAACTGAACCCCAAGAGGTATAGAAACTGATCTGCTATCACTCATGTTGAATGTGCTTAGGTTTTGCTTGATGTAACTTTCTTGTGACAGTTTTATTGTGCTCTGCTTTCTATCTATGAAAATGTCCATACCTAGTATTCGCCTTCCTGGTCCTAGGTCTTTCATTTCGAACTGTTTGCTGAGAAGTTGTTTTAGAGTCACAATCTGCTGTTTTTGTGTTGATGCAATGAGCATATCATCTACATATAGGAGAAGATATACCATATCATCAACAGTTTTTCCCTTGTAATACGCAGGGATCATATTCACTCTTCTGAAAGGGTTGTTTGCACATGAACTCAGTGAACTTTGCATTTCATTCTCTAGGTGACTGCTTTAGTCCATATAGTGATTTCTTAAGTAAACACACTTTTCTTTCTATGCCTTTTACCTCATAGCCTTCTGGTTGATTCATATAGATTTCTTCTTGCAATGTTCCATGTAAAAAAGTTGTTTTTACATCTATCTGCTCTAGTTCCATGTTCCAATTAGTAACTGTAGATAAGAGTATCCTAATTGAAACATGTTTAACTACTAGTGCAAAAATATCATTATAATCTACTCCCTCAACCTGAGCATAACCCTTAGCAACCAGTGTGCTTTTATATCTTGGTTTTTCAATTCCCGGTATGCCTGGTTTTAACTTGAATAGTCATCTGCATCCAATTACCTTTTTATTCTGAGGTTTGTCGACTAGGATCAATGTGTTATTTCTGATAAGGGAATCCATTTCCTCATTAGATGCTTTTCTCCATTTTTCTCTGTCTTTGCTCTGCATTGCTTCTGTGTAGTTTTCAAGTTCTTCAAGTTTGATTTCCTCAGAACTTGATAGTGCAAAAGCAACTAGGTCTGCTTCTTCAAACCTAGAGGGGGGTCTTATATCTATTATTTTCCTATCTCGAGCTAATAGGTAGTCATCCAAATTAGTCTCTTCACTTTCTGAATTTCCTGAGTCTAAAAGACTCTCTTCTTCACTTATATCTTCTGGAACATACTCTGGACTTGCTCCACCTGACCCAGCAATACCCTTTAGATGATCTTCCTCACCCAGTATTTCCTCTAGATTCACTCTGAAAGTTACCTTTTTCTCGGATTTTCTTTCTTTGTTTCTTTGTTCAACCTTAGGTTTCTATTCTCCTGAAATAGAGTCCTTATAGAGCTCATCTTCATTAAAGACCACATCTCTGCTTATTACCAATTTTCCTTCTTTGATTAGCCAAACCCTGGAGCCCTTATTTTATGTTCCATAGCCAATAAAAACTCCTTTTACAGCTCTAGGACTTCGCTTGTCTTGAATAGTGTGAACGTATGCTATACACCCGAAACTTCTTAGGTGATTGTACTCAGGTTTAGATTTAGACCACAATTCCTCTGGTACATCAAAGTTAATTGATGCTGCTGGTGATCTGTTTATGATATAAACCGCTGTATTATCTGCCTCTGCCCAAAATTCCCCTCCTAGTCCAGATTATGATAGCATGCTTCTCACTTTCTCCATTATTGTTCTATTCATCCTTTATGATACCCCATTTTGTTGTGGAGTATACGCACAAGTTCTGTGTCTTTTAATTCCTGCTTCTTTGCATAGGTCATCAAACTGTCTGTTGTAGTATTCAAGTATATTATCAGTCCTTAGACACTTGATCCTCTTTCCTGTTTGGTTTTCTATCAGCATTTTCCATTCCTTGAACGCTTGAAATGCATCACTCTTCCTTCTGAGAAACTGAATCCATACCTTCTTAGAATAGTCATCGATAAAACTAATGAAATATTGATACCCTGAAATGCTAGGTGTAGTGTTTTGTGAGCCCCATAAATCTGAATGGATGTACTCTAAAGTACATTTTGTGGTATGTTTTCCCTTCTGAAAACTGAGGCTATGAGTCTTTCCCAACGCACATGCTTCACAGAATCCCATTGCTTTTACATCACCTTTATTTAGATGACCCTTTCTGACTAAAGCCTCCATTTATCTTTTTCCCATATGAGCTAATCTGCGATGCCATCTAGTTGTCGTATCAATAGTTTCCTTTGCCACATTGACTTTTGTGCTTAGTACCTTTCCATCTAAGAAGTATAAATCATTTTGATATTTACCAGATAGGAATTTGTCACCATTTTTCTTGAAAAACTGAATGCTAAAATCCTTTCCTTGATAGTAACACCTCAGTTCTTCTAGTTGACCATAAGAAATTAGGTTCCTGCTCATTTCTGGTACATATCTCACATCATTTAAGGTAACTAAGTTACCTTCTTTATTCTCAATTACGATCTTACCAACTCCTTTGACTGAGCAATATGAGTTATTTCCCATGTAGACTTTGTTTCCTTCATATTCTACTAGGTCCGTAATTAGGTCTTTTCTAGGGATTATATGGAAAGTACAGCCTGAATCCATTACCCATTCCTCAGTAGTTGCAATTAGACTTGCAGTGTAGGCTGAACTCTCTGAACATGTTACTACAAAATTTGCTGATTCCTTTCCTTTCCCATTATTCTTTTGTGGACAATCACGTTTCCAGTGATTTTCATCTCCACATATCCAACATGCCCTGATTTCTTCACTGTTCTGTCTCGGCCTAGACTTAGACTTACCTTTGCTGCCTCTGTTCTTACCAGAACCCTTTACATTTATCTTTTCTGTTCTGCCTCTGCCATCAACGGTCAACCCTTCTGATTGTGTTTTCTTTATGTTTAATAACCCATTTTGCCTTAGGTTTGATTCCATTCCATAGGCTCCTGTTATTACATCATCCATGGTTAAAGTGTCTTTAGCATTTCCGAACTGTAGAGTATGTGTAAGTGGATCATATTGAGGTGGTAGACTATTTAACAATGCTATTGCTTGATCCTCATCTTGAATGGTGACTTTTAAGCTTTCTAAGTCGCCAATTAGCTTTAGGAACACGTCAAGATTTTCTTCAATAGATTTGTCTTCATCCATTCGGTATAATGAGAACAGTCTCTTTAGATAGACTCTGTTAGCTTTTGTCTTAGTCTGGTAATCTCGTTCTAGGGCTTTCCATTGCTTAATGATGTAGGTTCATTCATTATTTCCTCAATACCGAGTTAGATAGGCATTACCCGAGCAGGCTCCTTGCTCTTCGATCCTTTAGCTCCCCTTGAGGATCTTTTGAAGTTGGCTTGCCTATCTTGATCTCTTTTCCTGTTTCTTTGTCTGTCACATATACTTCCTCCATAGGCCATACTTCTTCATGATCTTTCTCAAGAACTGTGAGAAGACCATGAATCTCAAATTTTCCCAGCATTATGTATTTCCATAATCCAAAATCTTCTTTACCATCGAATTTCTCCACCTCAAACTTTCCTGAGATGACTTCCATGCTTGAAACTTTTGAGTGCTTTTGACAATTTTGTTGATTATTTGTGGTTCCTTGATAAGCACACAATACTAACGCTTTCTGTATTTTCCTTGCGAGCAAATCACTACTGTTGGCCTTCCAGTCTCCTCCACGTCTCCAAGAGAAGAAGATGAGGGACTGCAACGATCCTTCTTCATGTAAGTCTCTTTTCTTGTACCTTCTTTCTTGATAATCTATGAGCTTAATGTTGTTTGATCTTTCTCTATCGCAGGCTCTGATACCACTTGTTAAAGCATCAGCTCAAAATCACGACTCAATTTCAAATGCAGCTAAAATTGAGGTTGATTGATTCAGATTTGGAGTATGAATTTTACAAAAGAAAAGAGATTGAACACGCGTGTTATAGAGTTCCTCACTGAGAAATCACTGAGTACATCTCTCTTCGGAACTTAATTCGGAATCCATTAGTCCTCTGTATCCTTGTTCTTGTTACAGAACTTCACTATGCGTTACAAAAATGACGATTCGTAAAGAAAGAACTCGATACAACATAAGGAAGATGAACCTAGAGTAAAACGTGATCATGTTCATTTGAGCCGATGATGGGTCTTGCTCGGCCCAGAAAAAAAAAACGAGCCACAGAGAAACTTGGACCGATGTTGACCATTAATCCATTAAACAAATCAATTGCTTAATGAACAGTTGGCTCGGCCCACCGCCCATAAAAACTGCGACAAAACCAACAGCCTTATAATTGAATTTGGAAGCTCTCATGTGTGAAGCCCAAAACTCTTGTTCTGTTTAATTTTTTTAAATGGAAAGTTAAGCCCCAAAAACAAAAGTAAGGCATCGACAATCTTTTTTTTTAAAATTATATATTTCATATTTTTTGTTTAGATTTTATGAAGTTGATTTTCATGTAATTTGAAGGTGAATATATATAACACTAAAGTACAGTATTTTTTTGTAATCTTTCATGGAAAAACATTTTACTTCTTGAATAACAACTATTAGAAAGATTTTAATAAAATATTTTTTACCATAAAAAAATACTAGACAATTTTTTTGACGTGAAAGAACTGTTTGAGTTTTTGATTGGATTTGTTTATCTAATTTTAAAAATAACAAAGGCAGAAATATTAACTTTTCTTTCTCCACTAAATTAATAGCCGAATGAGTCAACTTATGAGTCTAACACTTTATGAGGGACCATCTTGATGTAATATTATATTGTGATTGTTTACTAGATTTGTGTGTATTGGATTATACGGGTTGCAATTCTACTGAACAGCTGCTATATTAAGTAGTCAAAAGCAGTGTACTCTTAGCTATTTTCACATTTCATTAAAGTTAATTATATAAGCACAAAAGTCCAAGTAAAGTAGATAAACGATAGGTCAAAGTGCCAGTTGTAATAATCCATGAAGTCTTGATTCAACTTCTCTTCATTTAAGTCCTAGCTTTTTGGTGAAGCTAGATATCCCAAATGTATGGGTAGTATCTAAAACAATAGACTATAAACATTTATGTATTGCTTAGGATTTAAAGCAATTTCTTATAGATAGTTATTAATAGGGACAAGAAATGAAAAAACCATGAGACTGCTTGGAAAAAAACAGAGAAAAAGACGTCTGTCATATTTTCTCTTTTGCTTCATATACATTTGTAATTGGAATGAGAGGAAATTAGACGAAATGTGATTACTGGATGCTAACTAACCATTAGCGCTGGATGAATAAAAACTTTCTCTAATAACTAACCATTAACCCATTTTATTAGGTATTTAAATTATTTTATCAACATTTAGATTAAAAAATTATAATTCATATCTCAAACCCCAAACAATATTATGTAAAACTACATAAATCTTTAGAATTGAACTATAATTAAGAAATAACTACAACATAAATATTTAACTATTTGATCAAACGAAATTCTCTTTATTGCTTAAATTATTCATTTGAAAAAAAAAGTTTGGAATTATATATCTTATTTTAGTCATGGTTTGTGAGTTTTAAGATTTTGATTCTCAGTTGTATGGTAAAATAAAATAAAATTAACTGGTAACCAGTATATATGTATAATTTTAAAAATATTTTTGGGTGGCGATATGCTTTATCTATAATAATTACTGATGCGAATATATAAGGAAACAAGAAGTCGGTTAAATTCACAGATTAAAAGTTAACGAATGCCATTTCTTCATAAAATATATCACAAGTGGAAAATTGGCCACATTCGTGTCCACTCATATATACAATTAGCGAAAGTCTTGACCAAAGGCACTACCAAAACAGTCGATAATAACTCAACACTCGGAACTTATATACAATACATACATGCACTACTATGATAATGGAATTGATAAATTCGGTCAATTCATTATTATTTTTTTGTCATCAAACATTTCATTAAGTATGGACCCAAATGGACTTTATAAACAGTCGATCTAAAGCTAAAGCAAGTAAATGTATGAAAACTCAAATTGCCAAAAGAGCTAGTTTTCTTTGAAGGCAATTCCAGTTCAATGGAAGAAGCAAAAGAAAGATTATGCCAAATCCTAGTTTTGCAGTCTCGTTCCCCAAGGGAAAGAGTTGTGATCCAATCAATGGATCCAAAATAAATCAATCTAAAGCCCACTAATTTGACTTTGTCCTCAAACCAAATTCGGTAAAGAGAATAAAAAAAGAAGTTTTGGATACCTTTGTATTAAACAAGTCTAAAAGACTGATCCACTAACATGCCCAACAGACTAAACTCACCGGAAGATACGCCTTTGAGTCGTCGGAAACCTCTGACTAAAGACGGTGGAGGAAGACTGTTCGAAACCTCATATCTAAGGTCAGTGAAGAAGAAGAGAGACAAGAAAAATACAACGACGTGATGGATCGATCCGCCGGAGAACCAACGTGCCTTGAGACACGAAGGTGAAGGTGATGGAGCAATAAGGTTCGCCGTGATAACGCCGGAAAAAACAATCCCCATGCGAAGCCAAAAGGAAGCAGAATTGGGAGAAAGATGAGTGAGGTTCTGGATACAACAGACCTAGAAAGGAGCAGAGATCTGAGAAACAAAATTAAAAGCGTGAAAGAAGATCAAACTGGGGAGGAGAGCCCGACGCCGACAAGCTAGGTCGTCGCCGGCGTCGAGAAAGTGAAGAAGATGAAGAGTTTTGATATGTGGGCCTAAGAAAAAACCTTAATTCAGAAACTTAATAATTTTTTTTTTTTTTTATTTATTTATTTCGATTCTCACTATACATGTAAATGAATTTAATAATAAATTTTTTTTCCCATCAATTAGATTAGTTGATAATGTCTATATCATAACTCAAATCCCAAATTATATTATATGAGTCTATGTGACTATTTAGAATTACCATCCAATAAAAAACTACATATTTAACCACTTAGCCAAAAACTTCTCTTTAGCAATAAATTTAATTTTGATTATTTGTTATTCCCAAATCTCATTTTTTGTTATTCCCAAGTTTAAAAAAGAATGTTGATTTCTTCACTCTCTTCTTAAGGTAAACTTAAAATAAGACCAAATTTATTTTAATTTGTGGTAAGAAGATAAAGGCAAACAACTTACATCTTCACTCTGTTTCATTTGTTAAAGAATCATTACATTATATACACTAAAAATTTATTTTTCATCAAGAATTGGGCCCAATTTCATTCTCCTTATGCTCATTTCTATATGCTAAACCCATAGAAAAAGTTGGCCCCATTAGCCTATCTTAATGTGTAGTTGTTGTCACTCATGGATCAAAATGACTCTATTTTTCTTATGAGACCACACAGCCTTCTTCCTTATTTGCTTCTTCCTACTAAAATACTTTTTCTTTTCTTTTGTCTATGTTTTTTTTTAGATCTATTGGATGATAAAATTTAATAATTTATAAAATTTTATAAAACTATATGTAATTCAAACATTAATTGTAAATTTTTTATTTAAGATCATGTTATTGGTTATATTGTTTAGAAATATTAATTATAGTCACCTCTTATCCAAAATTATAAATTTGAGTATGAATTTGATTTGAATATAGTTAAAATACATATGTTTGAAAGTCTTACTCTTGGTATTTTGATTGGATTTGGAAGGAAAAAACAAACATGACGTGAGATAATTAAGCAATAAAACATACCGTGAGATCAGAAATTATTTTAGAATTGTCAATGAGAAACCAAGAACAAACTTCTATCAATCATGAAATATAGCTCGTAATAGAGATAAAATGGGTATAAGCCCAACAAATACCCAGAACCCATAAAATATGATGGATTAAAAGACTTGTTTTAATCATATATAAGTAATTAGGTTTTAAATACACAAATCTCTGTATATAATTTATATCCATAGATCATTTTTTTAAAAATTCATATTTTCTAATTTTTTTTATTTTCTCTCATCTTTTTTATACACTATGTTTTTCTTCTCTCCTCCTTTTAATACATTCTTCTTCTTTTTCCTCTTCAAAAATTTTATTCTCCAAAATCCGACTTCTTCTTCGAATTCTTCAAGTAGATCTTGTGCATTGAAGGTAATGTAGTAAATTTTTCAGGATTTCGAACTCTCACTTGTTCAAGTTAGAGATTTTAAACTCTAACATTTCAATTTTTTCTAGGGTTTGTGCTTAACATACATATTAACCAATTCAAGGCACAAATTGGTCAAGATAAATCATTCATTTTAAGTTTTACGGTTTAGTCTCGATTTCTTAGTTTGTACTATAGATTTTGGTCGAATTTGTGGGTTTGTCTCGATTCTTAGTTTGCTAATGTGGTATACGTTGGTAGATTTTCTGGTTTTGTCTTTGTTACATGTTGGCCAAGTTTGTTTGTAACATTCTGTCAGCGTTAAGATGTCTTTTCCATGGTCTCTTGTTTCCATGAGATCTCAGGTGAGTTTGGTAAAGTAATTAGAGTAATTCTTTAGTGTGGTAGAGTTTGTCCGATTTATTTTTTGTGTAGTAAATTTTGGTAGAGTTTGATAAATATTGTTTATAGTGTGTTAGAGTTTGGTATATTTACTTATAGTGTAGTAGACTTTGCTAGAGTTAGTGTTTAGTGTCGTAGACTTTGGATTTCTTACCTATAGTAATAAACTTTGGTAGAGTTAGTTATAGTGTGGTAGAGTTTGGTGAATCTAGTTTATGTTTGGTGGAGTTCGGTAGACTTAGGTAAAGTTGTGTGTTAGTGTGGTAGAATTTGTTTTTTTTTTATGGAAAACTTTGGTAAAATTATGTTCTAGTGTGATAGACTTTATTTTTATTGGCAGACTTTCGTAGAGTTTATTATTTAACTATTTTCTTTTGTCTATTTCCCACAACTATGTCGGATGAAGAAAAATACCCTAAGAGAATTGTTGCAACATGAAGGCTCATGTTGATAAACCTAAGCATCAACTACTACTACACATTAAAGAAGATAACATCAATGAGGGATCTTATTGGTGTTCATGCTTACAATGACATATATAATAATTCTTAACTGGGTATTATACTACAGTTTATAGGCACATGGTTCACATGGGCAAGCAAATATTTGCAACACCTATTGGATGCTTCACACACCTAAGGTGAATGAGGTGTGGATGCTGGCGGATGGCCGCTGAATAAGATTTTCTCTGAATGAGTTGTCTGATCTAAATGATGCAAACTTACTGGTCGAAGATTTATGGGGTGACATGGGTTTACTCTACAGTGATGGTTCAAACTAGGCAAAGCTTGACTGGATATTAAAAGGATGCAAGGATTGGTATCTTTCTAAGAGGAAAATGGTGGGGTTGTTGGTGGTGTTGTATGTTGCTATTTTTGGTTTGCGCACCAATAATAAGATCCCACTTTAGTATGCCAAATTGGTGATGAATCCGGAAAGATTTGAGAGACATCTTTGGGGGAGAGTAGCATTTCAATTCCTCCTCAAATCGCTCTCTCAAGTATCACTGGCAGCTTCAACGTTGAATGTCCACGACTTTGTGCATGTGCTCTTAATATGGGCATTTGAGTATATCTCACACCTAAGACTAATGTGTGGGTGTAGAATAGATGGCCCGATTCCACTTATACAGTGGGTGTCACATACTTGATGTGGTATAAATATGGAGGATCTCTTCGAAACTGAAAAGAAGACATCCGTCGACAACAAGGTAAGCTTCTCCAATTGGTAGATCTTGGTAGAAGTTTATTTGGTGTGTGGTAGAACTATGATGGAATTTGGTAGATTTGGGTAGAATTTAGTTTGGTGCATAGCAGAGCTATTGTTGAAGTTTGGTAGATCTTCTTAGAGTTGTGGTAGATTTTAGATGACGTTTGATAGAGTTTGGTGGACGGTATGTTCACTTTGGCAGATTTTGGTACAGTTTGGTGGAGGTCATATTTAGTCTACTTTGTTTTTCTCATTTGTAGGTTCACGTGGTGCATCTTCTCCAAAAGCCTTACAATGACGTATACCATGAGTGGCTTAGAGATGCTCGAGATCCCAAAGTTTGACAAAATGATCTGAGACATTCTCAATTGGACATTAAATGTGACATTTTGGGCTATCCTGACTTCTACAAAAAGAAGGCCGATGAGCCCCAATGTGAGCTCCGACGCGCAAAGAAGGCAAAGTCAAAGTCGAAGGTGCTAGAGAAGCTAGAGATGAAGAAATCTATTGAGAAGAAGAAGGCTCATGACAGTTGAAAGTCAAAGGAGAATTTGGAGTTACAGCCCGATATGACTGGCTAGATTTCAGAAGGTAGGCAAGGAACAAGATAAAGAAATATTATAGAAGAAATGGAGGAAGGAGTTAGAGGCCAAAAACAAGGGGATGAGTAGAACATGATGTTAGAAATGCTTCAGTCCATGAAGCAGACTTTTAACATGATGAAATTTCATCAAATCAACATGTTTGAACGGCTTGTAAGACTGGAGAAAACAAGAGTAGACCAGGCGGTGACGGATGAGCGACTTCATAGGCTTAAGAAAGCCATGTCACAGCAGAACTAGATCAATCAACACGTCCTTAAGGTGTTGGAGACAAAACCATCAGAGGTGTTGATGGCCTTGGAAGATCCTAAGAAGATTGATGTGGATGAAAGTCAGTTTCATGGAAGTGAGACTCGAGAAAAAGGTGTTGAAGATTCTTTTGGGCAAAAATCGATACGTAAGAGTGTACTTAATTATGACTGAACTATATCGAATACCCAATTATGTTGTATGAATTGGATATGTGTGATAGGGACTTTGTAAACATCGTGGTAGAATTTGGTAGACTTTGTTGATAACATGATATATACATGAATAATGTTTACTTTATCTTTCTTTGGTGTATTACTTTGGTGTTTTTTTTTGACTGTGGTAGTTCATTGACAAAGCTAATAAGTATGTATGAGTTAAAATATGGTAGAGATTGGTAGAATTAGTTATACTAACTCTATTACGTTTTCTTTCCAGGAGGAAAGGATATCCGAGGAGCAGCCGATGAACCACCAATCTGGTGACTTTGACATTTACACGCTGAAGTTTATTGAGTGTTTAGCCATTGGACACAAATTTAAAGAACCATCTGATGAGTTCGTCCCTTTTATCCGCATGAAGTTTTTCAATTTTTGTAGTGAGAATGGTCATTGTTGCCGCTGCCTTTGCCCTCCTCTTCGTGAACCACCTTATTAACATTGCCCTAATGGTAATTATAAGCTGCACAATACAAAAAATTAGCACTTCAGCTAACGCATGATTGATAGATTATACTATGTTTGACGTGGTGAAGTTGTATATATTCCCTATGAAATATGTACAACTCCACAAACGAGCATCTGCCCTTAGAAAATACTCATATAACATTCGATATAGTCTCTCTATTTGGCCGAAGATTGCATTAAACTCGACACACCTATATGCAGTTGCAACTTTCTTAAACAGCTTAAAAGACTCTTCTATTTTCAAATTGAACAAAATATTTTTCCATAGATGGTAAGTGCAGACCCCCGAGCGGCAAGCAGATACACTTTTGTTGTTACTTTGGCTATTGATCTATGTCTATCTGAAATGATAGCCAATTCATGATCATCGGAAATGACGCGGTTGAGTTGTCTAAAAAATCATTCCCAAGATTCATCATTTTCGGTATCAACCACATCAAAAACCATAGGGGAAATGTTGAAATTCTCGTATTGCATTATTGACTTCAAAAGAGTCCCTTTATATTTTTCTTGCAAAAACATTATATCCACAACAACAACCTTCCTCATATACATAAATCCTATGATGCTTGCATCGAATGCAAGGAATAGAAACTTGAACCTATCATCTCCATCTACTTCCAGCTTGATAAGTGTTCCCAGATTTGCTCGTCTATACAAATACGAGGGAAGTTCTTCAAAATTATTCTTTGAAGTTCTTGTAACTAGAGATCGAGCTTCCCTTAAAGTACGATGTGCCTTCTAGTACTTCATATGTACAAAGATGCAAAGTTAAAACTCAAGCAAACTCTACTAACGTATATCAAACCTAACTAAACCAAACTCAACCAAACTCTACCAAAGTCTACTAGAAGTCTATCAAAAATCTACCAAAGTTTACTAAAGTCTACCAAAGTGTACCAAAGTCTACCACATGCTAGTTTAGTTATGCCAAAGTCTACCATAAAAGAATTATATCTTTAAACAAAAACGTTTGTTCAGTGATTGAGCAACATGAGCGGGAAGATTAGAAGACCCAACACCACCAAAAAAATCCAAGTATAAACGCCCAACAATATCGGGCGTTGCTTGACGTGCCCGAGATGAGCTCTCCGTAACTGAGCAACTGTGCTCTCCACAATATACTCATATATTGAAAGAAGCACTTTCAGTATTGTGGCATGAAGCCCGGACTCTCCATGTGCAGTTTGGTACTCAACATCTAACAACCAGTAACATTCTCGTCGATGATACGACATCGAAGTCAAACCTCTGTAAAACAGAAAATGTCTTCAACCTTGACTCAATATCCTCTTTTGTGGGATATATTTGTCCAACACCTAATTGAAGTGACCTCATTTCGATGTCTAAGTACTCATCATTAAATGTCAAGTCTTTTCTTTTCTTGTGAGGAAGAGTCTTTCTACCGTTTTTTTGCACTTCCTCTAAACACATAAAGTCTTCATTACAGTAGTCGAATTTCATTTCTGCTTCTTCATCGTAATCAACATGTTTTTTCTCTTCTTGTTTGAGAGTTTGCCTAGCTCTACCACACAATGAATCAAATCGTTCACTTTCTTCAATCCGAACATGAGATCTTCTTGAAATCTCTACACAAAGATGAATTGATTTTTTTCCAAAATTGTTGCATATACCCACGCAATTGACTCTCGTTGGTCACAAAGATAGGAGGTGTATCTTGTTGTAGTGCGTGCATGAGTTCTTCTGATATGTAACTCAATTTTACCTTGAAGATCTGTTGATTTAGATCGAAATCTTCATGAACAATCCTTATAAACTCATCATAACGCATATCTTTACTCAATTCAATGATTTTACAACCATGAGAAGTATCTATTACAAAGAACCAATGATTTTGGTCAAATTTCCAACTCCCACAAACTAAAATAATTTGATTTATAAGCTCAAAACCAGGACAATAAGCCCAAAAGATAAGATAAGGAACCAAGCTAAGCAACAATGGTGACATGTTTAGAGCTAACAAAGAGGTAAGAGGTAGGTGATGCAATAATTAAGGGATAAATTCGTCATTCTATACAAATTAGGTTAAATGGATCATGGCAAAACCAAGATCCGCCAAACTTTGCCACAAGTTGGCGGATCTTGGCTAAGCTCTGTAAGGTCTGCTTGAAGAAAGCTGAGAAACAAGCTCAACCAAGATCCGCCAAACTTTAGCAGATCTTGGTTGGGCTTCGTAACAAGAAAGCTCATCCAAGATCTGCCACAGTTTGGCGGATCTTGGCTGAGCTTCGTAAGAGGAAAGCTCAACCAAGATCTGACACAGTTTGGCGTATCTTGGCTGAGCTTCGTAAGAGAAGAAAGGGTCCGCCAAAGTCTGCCACACTGTGGTAGATCTTGGCTGAGCTTCGAAAGAAGAAAGCTCAGCCAATATCAGCCACAGTTTGGCGAATTTTGGTTGAGCTTCGTAAGAGAAGAAAGGTTCGCCAAAGTCTGCTACACTGTGGGCAAAGCTTGGTTATCTTTGGTTGTGTTTTTGTGGGGTGGTTAACGCGCGCCTATGTGGCAAAATTCATTAATACCATTTTTGTTATTACGCTTTTGTTTATACATAAAAAATAGTATAATGACAATAAAAAAGAATATTTAAGTAATTATGAATAATTTTAGAGCATTTAAATCATTATCTTATAATTTTAGAATATTTGAGTAAAATACTCTTTTAAATAATATTATAAATTTATATAAATTTGCTATCTTTCACTTTTTACTAGCATCAAAAAATGTACCGGAAAAATGCCTTACAAAATATGTTGTGTATAATTTTAATCATATAAATTATATAGATTTGATTTTGAAATCCAAATTGGCATGATTTAAAATCTAGTTTGTTTGATTTAAAATATAGCTTATTAATTTTTCAAATCCTATGCGTCAGATTTTGAAATTTTAGGATTCTACATGAATTTTCAAATTTTATACAAACTTGAAAATCTATTAACATCTATCCTTCAATAAATTTCTCTTATTTCTCTCTCATCTTTTCCTAAAATATATTATATTTTTAAATTAAGTAAATGATAAATTCCAATAAAAAAGAGATATTAAGATGAAAAATATTTCAAAATATTATAAAATATAATTTAACATATAGTATAAGCTATACATTTCCACATTTGTGTACAGTGAGCAATAAACTTAAAAGAATTTACACAAACTCGTTAAAATCTTTAAAAATATTAAAGAAAGAGAAGTCCTTTTAGCTTAATAATCCAATAACATGTTTTAGCCCTACAATAATGCAAGAGACTAATGTTTTTCTTCTTTTAATAATTGAGAGAATCTCTGGCCTAAACCCAGACTAATCTCAAGATTTCTAAAAATTTTATGTTCTCGTTCACTAAAAGTATCTATAGGTGACCAAAGATGATTTACTGTGAAAAATCTTGAACTCTGGGAACAAATCCTGAACTATTGGACTGACTCATTGTGGTTGAGACCATAGATTTAGCGACGGTGAGTTTGTGTATTGGCTCTCGTTGGGCCAACCCGATAAGCCCCAAGATCAACATCATCACTTCTTCCACAAACCGTCCTTGGAGCCATTAGACTCATTCCTTTCCACAAATTTCTAATACTCACTTTTCTCACAAAACTATTCTCCTTCCTACTATCATATTCAAGCTTCTGTTCTAATATATCATTATCATTATCATTATCATTATAATGACAATCACCATTAGTTGGTAACGAACCTTCATCAATTCTCTTAGAGATGCTCTTAATCTCATAAGGGTCAAGAAGGTTAGAGAACTTGAATGTTTCTTGATCTCCACGCAACAAATGATTAGAATTAGAATACCTATTCTCGGAGAGGATCATGTTCTTGTTAGCCTCAAGCTTGTACCTTGAAGGTCGAGGTGTTCTTGTATCTCTTGTTGTGAAATCAAACTCTCTCATCATTGGTTTTCCTTCGTTTCTTTGATACCAAGCCCACGCGGCGGCTTTCACCGTCGCGAGGTCATCTCCTCCCCCTCCTCCTCCTCCTCCTCCTCCTTTTCCTCCGGTGAATAGTGCCTGAGACCATCTCTTCTTTCTCGTATGGTTGTTGCTTCTGGTGATGTATCTCTCTCCCGACATAATTGGTGTTGTTAAAATGTAGTAGTTGGCGAATGGAAGCATAGTGTCATTGATTAACTTTTTTTTGGATTTGTGGATTTTGAAGGCGACACGTAAATATATGTTGAAGTGAAAGGCTGAGAAAAAAACGAAATGAATATTCATAGATAAATGAATACGCGTGTTACTAAAATATGTGAGAAAATTGACTAATAAAAATGAGAGAAAGAGTAGTTGTAGTACGTAGTTGTTTGCTTTTGGGTCCATTGGTGGACAAAGAAATCATTGTATAGAAAAAGTGTTGTATTATTGTAGTTGGACGTATTTTCCTTTTTTTGTATCCGAATTATCTTATATGAAATTTTTATTGTAAAAATATATATTCAAATCACCCTTTTCTTTTTATATTCTACCTTCTATATTTGAAAAATATATTTTTATTTATTTTGAAAAATGTATATTAATATCAAAATCAAAAGTATTTTACAATATTTGAAAAGCGGAACTCTCCTATTTTCATCTAGATTTTGAAAATAGTTTTCGAATAAAGACAGTAATATATCTAAAAGATCGGCCAACGTTCTCACAATAAAATTCGAAAGAATTTAGAAGTTATTCACTTGCATTTACTTCTAATTTATTCCTCGCTGATTAAACAACAAAACATAACTTTTTATCTCATAATTTGTAGTCTTTTGAGAAATTTGTGTGAGACAAGAACAAGAAGCCCACACCGATGCAGGCCCAGAAGAAGCCCACACCAGCTCTACAACCTGCAACAACAAAGAAGGAAACCTGTTAGAACCTGCAATCGAAGAAGACAGTAGCGGATCACTTTCTTCTTCTAGATAGTCACACATTTGATGAAGGATAGTGACACTTTTGATCTTTTGTTCAATTTGCTTCTTCTCTTGCTCTTCTATATATGTTGCAACCTACTCTCTTAATGGAACAAGTTGGAAAGTATTTTCAATATCAAATTCTGTTTATTTTCTCTTCTTCTTCAATTTGTACATATGTAAACTCCATGACTCCCAAAGTTAATATAAAATATTATACAATATAACTCATTG
>JAKUCM010007559.1:0-25902 GCA_023374145.1 Lepidium sativum | reverse complement strand
CTGAAAATATTAAATTTTCTTCCTACTTTCATGGATCCCACGCATTTATTTATTTCCATATTTGTTTTCTATTTTTTTCCAGAAAATCTTAAAAACCATAATAAGACGTTTTTCACCGTTTTTTTTATAAAAAATATTAACTCCTAGTTTACTGATAAAATTAGATTTTTTTATTTACAGCATGATGTAAATTATTAAATTGTGAATAACTTCGTAGAAAATTGTTGATATATTATGAATGTTGTCATGAATGTTTGGGCCTCTTAGAGTTTATAAATTTGTTATCTTGTGCCGAAAGCATGAAGTTCATGGGCCGAGTTTTTATTCTTTGAGATTACTCTTTCAGGCCCAAACAAAACATCTAAATTTCTAATAACTTGACAAATTCTTACAGAGACTATACGAAGCAGGAGCAAGAAGAATTGCAGTAGCTGGACTACCACCAGTAGGATGCCTTCCAGTGCAAGTAACACTTGATAGATCCACTTCTCGTCTCTTCCATCATCCAATGTGTATGGAAAATCAAAACACTGATTCTCGTTTCTACAACCAAAAGCTACAAAGTCTAACCTTTGGTCTCAGTCAGAGACTTCGAGGCTCCAAAGTTCGTTACCTTGACATCTACTCTCCATTAAACGACATGATCAAACATCCTCTTAAATACGGTAAGCAAAAGGCTTAAGTCAATTTCAAAAGACAAGCTTTTTTTGTTAGTTGTGGCGTTTTGTAATTACAAGATTCGTTTGTGATGCAGGACTTACGGAAACATTGAGTGGATGTTGTGGAACGGGATTGCTTGAAGCTGGACCTTTGTGTAGGTCACAATCTGGGACTTGTGCAGATGTTTCCAAGTATTTGTTCTTTGATTCTGTGCATCCTTCACAGAAGGCTTATTCAGTCATTGCTCGTTACGCTTTACAGAATCTAATTCCTCGTCTCTAATGGTTTGGAGTTTGGACCATAGCTAGGAGCTTCCAAATAAACCCTAAACTTATTGGAAATTGCGAGTGCAAACACAAATCTAACTTTTTGTTTTAGTTTTCTATAATTTGTGTTTGTATTTACACTTTTATTATTTTTAGTTAAGTACTTTACTATTGACAATTTAATAATCATTACTTTTATATAATTTTGTTATTTTTTTACTTATTTATAATTAAAAAATACTTAATTTAAGTTGGTATAAGAACCATTTTAAATGAATTTTGTAAGAATTTTACGATGTCCAATGTTAAACATGAAAAGAAATGATCTCTCACGTTTACAAATATGTTTTGACTTAGCAAATATATAAATACTAATTCAAATTATTAAAGATTGGGAAGAATGAGAGAACAAAGACACATGTACGTAGACACAAAAGAACAAAAATGTTCCATAGTTTTGATTCTCTGGAAATTTGTAAATATTCTGAAATACAGAAATACGATATATATAGCCAAATGTTCTTCAAGGCCCGAGATGATAAGAAAACAATTATATGCGAATAAGAAATAGCTTGTTGACTATCGAGGAGATCAAAACACATCTCTATATGTCTAAGTACATCTGTCTTCTTGTCTTTCTCTCCAAATTTCTCTTAAACAATGTGTCTGTCGTCTTCTTCTCTCTTAACTAAAATAAATACCAAAACTGATGAATTATCTTACAAATTTTTAAAATAACAAACCTAATTTTGAATGAACGAACTAAAAATTATGTGATGTAAGTTTAGATAAATACAATTAAAACATAAAATAACTTTATCTATATTTATCTATCTCTTAATCTTTTAGTTTCTAAACATTCGATTCTTTAGTTTAGTTCAAATCAATCATTTTGGTTTTGGTTCGACTACAAATGAATACTTAGAAAACGAAATATATAGAACTAAAATCATTTATTTTTTAATTGGTTCTGTTCTAAGTAACTAAAAGTAACCAAAATAATCAAATAATCAAAATTATTAGTTACAGTAATTAGTATAATAGTAACTAAAATTAACTAAACAATAGTTAATATTATTTATTAGTACAAATGAATTTTGATTTCTATTTAGTTACTTTTGGACCTTTTGATTTCGATTAAAACAAGTACTTTATCTTCAATTCGTAAGTACTACATGTTCCAAGCATCAAGTACATAATTTATCCAACCTGGTTGACAATATATATTTGAAGCCTTTTTTTTTGTAACATAGATTCACTGATCTAACGTTAATGTAAAATGTTTCAGACAAGATCTTCATGTTAAAACAAAAGACTGGCTTTGGATACTTGTTATGTGAGAGTAAGTGAAAATTGGAACTATACATACATTTACAATAAGACACAAGACAACGTGCTATGTCTTGTAACTCTCAAAACCACATAAACTCACCAATCTATTTTTTGGTTACTATTCAGAACAAAACAAATCTCTATGCTCCCAGATCGATCACAAATCATTTTATATCAAAATATGCATTTAACATGTCGACAATTATATCGTAAAAAGGACAAAAAAAACGTTAGAAAAATCTTTCTATATTTATTTCCTTAATTATGGGTCTTGCCACCAAGTATGCAACGAATGATAAACAGTACAGAACCGTCTTCCATCAACAAGTACCTCAAGATCTCACTTAGAATATACCTATATATATGTTGTTTGTATATATATATATATGTATATTCACAAAGTGAGATCAAGGGGACTTGCCAATACTGCTTTATGATTATGTTGATCTTCTTTTCTAATGGTTCGATCGAGTTTTGATAAACTAGATGAAGATAATGAGAGAGACAAACCCTTGTTATATTGATGATCATTGCCTTCTTTGACTTCAGTTCCTAACAAGCCTCCTTTAAGGTTGTCAAGTGTTCGAGGTACCTTGAGAGACAAGCTTAGATCCAAATCTTGGTCCGACTTATTGCAATCATCAGACAATGATAATCTTCTCCTCTTGAAAACATTCTCTGATCCTTCTGCGACTCGAGCACTCTCCCATTGATAAGAATTAAGTGTTGTAGAAATATGATCTTGTGGTCTTGTTGTATGATTGGAGGAGAGACTCTGTCCCCATGATTTATTCAACATGTTCTTACCTTCAAGGAGACTTCGATGAATTCTCGGAATAGCTTCAGCTACTGCAGTACTCTTCTCATGAGCCGCGTCTTGAGAATTGATTTGAAACGATATAGTTTGGTTCTTATCATCCACAATACTATTGCTAACTCCATGAAGTCTCTCGTCAGATTGCGAGCTAAACAGTGTTGGTCTTGTTCTTGTATTGTCTCGTGTGGTTAAGCCTCTCCAAGGGCTACGGTAGATTTGTCGTCTATGGTCGGTCCATGAACTACCACCACATCTATTGAATACATTTCAAGTTATATACACAATCAGTTTTAACTTGTTGTTTTGAAGTGAATTAAGCTGAAAGATGTTGTAAATACCCTAAACTAGAAGAAGCTCTTTGCTCAAAACTTTGTAGCATTGGAAGTTGGCTAAGGTTGTAAGTATAACCAGATCCATGTTCAAACGAAAATCCTTGATCTCCTGAAATCATAAGAAAATTGGAAAAAAGAGAGACAAGAATCAATATCTAGTCGAATCCAATTTTAAGATTTATGATCAAATTCCTCTGAAACTCTAACTTAAAATTAGAAAAAAGTAAATTACTTTGATTCGGGTCATCGGTCTTCTTGCTTCTAAACATCTAAGAGACAAAACAAAGGTATATAAGATCTCAATGATGTATAAAGATATATACACTTCTGAATCAATATTTTTAAAACCTGAAGATGGCTCTTAACATGAGCTATACTTAGTCCCTTGACGTTCATCAGTTGAAGAACAAGCTTTGGTGTTGCTCCTGTTCCATCAAAATCATTCAAAGAAAACCCTAAATATTATAGATCCTCATATATGAAATGATCTTGAATATTAATCCAAATATATATGACTGAAACTCAACTATCTGGACCACCCAATCTCTGCACAGCTTGAAGAAAGCAAATATGAAGCTCAGGTGTCCATCGCAATCTTGGAGTCTTTGAACGATTATACGGCCTCACAGATCCACCATTCTTCCTGATCTGATCATGATGAGGATGAGGATGATGATGATGATGGCTCGCACTTTCTTCTACATAGCTATGACTAGATTGGCTCTGATATCTTGAAATCTCCTCTTCATCTTCTTCTTCATCATCATCTTTGTCTTCTTCTTTTTGGGTAGTTACTTTGAAGTTGTTAGATAGACAAGTCTTGGAGTTTTCACAACTTTTGCTACTTGATCTCATCTTGGTCTCTAGCTATTTGGCTGTTTTTGTGTTTTGTTTTGGGTGTTGAACCTTTTTTGGTTTCTTTGGACAAAGATCAAAACAAATTCAGATCACACACTCATACATATGTGTTAGGAATTTAAGGTGAAGACTTTTAAAGGTCTATAGGTATGACTTTTTGGATGCTTGTATCCATCATTCCTTTATCTTCATCCACTCTCTCTACAATTCTACAAATACATGTTGAAATATATGTATATGATGTAAACGGATATTCCAAATTCTATTTAATATATAGTTTTTCTTTAAAACTATATTATTTTCTGTAGTTATATACATCTTACGGAAAAGATAGATCTAGATTTACACCTCATGACAAAATTGGTACTTTTACTTCCACTAAACACTATTAACTTCAGTCATAACTCACAATATATATTTTAATATTAGATTATAATCATCGAGTCAATTCGTTCGATTTTTTATATATCTCGTTGTGACAGGGAAGTAAAAAGAATCTCCTAGGAGTTGATATAGTTGTCTAAATATTGATCATAGTGGGTTGATTTCCATATAAAAAATAAAATGGTTTCTTAAAATAGATATAACTTAACATGTTGGTATAATAATCGTATTTTTTCTTTTATAACTAATTGATTTGAGAATATATTTTTGTAATTATATCCATCGAATTTTAACTCCAACGAAACCGTATATTCATGCATAAAATTGTTTGGGATTCATGGTTTGAATTGAATCCAGTCTTATCGATCTAGTGGTAAATGAAAAAACTTATCATAAATTGAATGATCTATATATATGTTTTTCATTGGGTTTAATTAAGACGTGTATTTGTTCTACTAGAACTAGCTTTTGCAATATAGGAAGAAGGAAACATTAATGAGACATATAGACATTAATAAGATGAATGAAACTTCTTCCATATTACCTTACAACTCATAAAAGTAAATTGAGAAGAAAAACAACAAACTAAAAGAAGATGGTTAGGAGGATGGGCTCGTGATGACTTCAAGACAAAGCTGTGAAGAAGAAACCCAAAAGCATAACAAGACATATATGTAAAGAGAGAGAGAGAGGAATGAGACAGAAGTGAAAAGGTGCTTGGGGTGGGCTGTCGTAAGTGAGAGACATGAGAAGAAAATATTGCTACTTGTTTCTGTCACCAACGACAATCACGGGTTTGTCTCCATCTCTACTACTCTTACTATTTCTTATTATCTATTATTGTCTACACATGCCTCTCTCTCTTTCTATACATGCAAATAGTACACTCTCTCTCTATTTGATATATTACCCAAAAATATTATTGGGTTATATTTGGATATATAGAATATATATATATCGCCATTTTAGCTGATAAGTCACATGAATTCTCCCGTATCACAGAATTGAAACTTGAGATGAGTATCTGCACACACACGGCGCAACTTTAGTTGATCTTTAATTTGGAATCAGGGCGATTAACCCATTCTTTTTTTTTACAATTAGATTAACTATATATAATTTATAATCCAAACTCATCTCCTAAAATTTTAAACCATGAGAATTATTCGACTATATAGAATCAAATTTGGGTAGGAAAAGATGCAAAGATAGACTTGATCATAAACTCGGTTATACAAAAAGAAAAACTAAAAAATTAAAATAGTGATTCAGAAAATATTTTTGATAAAATAGTTACAAAGAATATGATTTTAGATAATCAATGTAGACTTCTTTTTTTTTGTCAACATCAAATTATATTGGGTCACAACTGACCGGCCCCAATACCCAAATTCTTACATAATGTAGGCGGATGAACTTGATCTCTGATTGTGTAAATGAGATGTTCTATATGGACTTACCGCCTGCTAATAGACTAAGAGCCATTTGCAATAATGTAGTCTAATGATAATCAATATAAATTCGGTTTTATAGTGATAACTTTTCGAGAAAAACATGATTGACTAAACGTTGAAAACATAAGCAAGCCAAGTTTTCGTGTAAATGACATACAAGAATACTGTGTCAAATTGGTGACCAGTTATAAATGATGCGTCAGTCATTGGTCAAATGAATTAGGTAAATGACATTTCTTTCGTTTTTCAAAATCATTTTTTGGAAGCCAAGTGTATCCAGCCGTAATAGGATCTTTTGTCGTCGTTATTAATTAGTAGGAAGAATAAAAATTGTCATATATTTTGGGTTTATAATTGAGGCAATAATGATTTACTTTAATTGACGTTCTTTATATCTACCCTATAATCCTACTTCCATCATCATCAGACAACACATGATCCAAACAAAAAAGGTTAATACCAAAATGCCTAACGTTAAGTATATATATACGACCCAACAATGTTGACAAAAACAATTAATATAAATTACGGTATTGATTATTTACTAAGTTATAATCCGTTGAAGTTGACCACGACACCAAATTTATATTCTCTTTGCAAACGTGTATAAAACAACCAAATTCTAAGAGTGGACCAAAGTCTTCGTGTTTTAGTTTCAAAAATTACTATAATATTTTAAATTATGTAGGAACTGATAAATAAATAACAAAGGATTTGAACTTTGTAGAAACTATATTTAATAATAGACCGTAGAAATTAAAGAAATCTATAATATAATAAATAAAACTTCAAATAATGTGAATACCATACAATTAAATAAAATTAGAGGAAATGTGAACGAGAACTATTTTAATGAGAAAGAATAAGTTAAGTAAAGAGGTAAGAGGAATAGAATAATAAAGGAATTTGTACGTATTATGCATGGGTTTGCATGCATAGTCACTGCAGCTAAGTAATCAATCAGTATGGCCCAATTTAATAGATTAATAATTTAGGTATTGAAACTACAATTTCATATATATTATATTATTCGTAGTCATTTTTATATGGTTCTTTGGTCTGACATTAATATATTACCATGAGGACAAAAGTCGTGTTCCCATTTTTTTAATAATAAAAACGAATAAAATTTGGACAAGAGCAACTTCGTGGAATGTAGGTTTCCTTGTTGAAATTAAAAGAAAATTTGGAATTTCATTTGATTCTTTTTTCTTTTCTATCAACCAAATTCGTGTATAGCTTCCAAGTTTCAACGATCATTAAATTCACTATTCATGAGGGCCGGTTAGGCCTATTGGGTTCTCTTCCAAATTATATTTGGTTCGAGACGGTTTTTGATTTATAACCAAAATTTCATGTGAGATTACATAGTTTTCACAAGTTGAAATTCGATTGTAAATATAGGGGTGTGTTTCGGTTGATAACTAAAGTAAGGAATGAAAAGATAAATTTAAAACAATTGGTACTAGAAAAGAGGTAAAATCCTAAAAATAAAAAAATAAACCCTTATTGAGATCTGTGCAACAAAAAGTAATAAAAAATTATAAGACTAGCATAACTTATAATTAGGTTTCAGTGAAATCATGGGAAATATGAATGATGTGACGTCGTTTAACGAACACGAACCTCCTCTCAGTAAGCAGAAGATCGAAGCTCCATCTTCACCTGTCGAAGACGATTACAATTTCTCTGACGAAGACATGGATCCACTGGAACACGAAAAGTATCGTCTTTAAGTTATCGAGTCTTATGTAATTCCTTTTACTCCTTTTAATAGTCGATTTAGGGTTTATGTTTGCAAGATTTGTAGTTTAGTTTGTTTGGTATCCAAATGTTGAATCAAATTCATTTGTTGTTTTGTAGATTTGTAGTTTTGTTTAGGTGTCCAAATGTTGAATGCAATTCATACGATGATTTTGAAATTTGTGTAGGGATTTGACGTTGATTTCTTCAATCACATATTTAATGGGATAATGCCAAATCGATATACTTGCACCGATATACTCTTCGCAAAGGCTGGGATTCATTGTTACAATCTTGAAAAGGTTTTCTCTTTTTTCTAGTATCGTTTTCTTATTTTTTCATGTGTGTGAAATTACTTCATTTACGGCTGAAATAGAAAGTTTGAACTACTTGTTTCCTTCTTAATTTTGTCCTTTCTTTGTGTATATATAATTTTTTTTGATAATAAAATAATTAAGTATTTGATTTGAAGATCTTGAGATTGTAAAAGTTAGAGACCCAATTCATAGCTTAATATTCAAGTTTTTAAGGTATATCTCATATAGATGAGATAGTCGAGCATATGCTGAAGTCATTAATTAGATTATGCTAACAACCAGATAAAATACTTATGTATACTTTTTATTTTCTAAACATCCAAAACTATACTTATATATCTAAACATATAACCAATTTGAATCTATATAACATAAAAGCAAATATATTGAAATTTTGAATTAAATTATGATTTTTGATCTGTTTATAAAAATAAGAAAAAATATCTTAACACGATCCAAATATGATAAAAAAATGTTTTTTTCTTAAGAACTAACTAGAATATGAAATAAATAAATCTTCAAAAATTCTAAAATATTCGAACGGATTATATATAGGTAAATCCAAAAACCTAAAACCCAAAAGATCCGACTTGCTTATTGTAAATCCAGATTAAGAAGAGATTGACATATAATTATATATTTAAAATAATTATTTATATAAAAAAAAATTAGCTTTATCTAATTTTAATATTATAATTATAAATCTAAATAAAAATTTTGTTGACAAGAAAACATATTAATCAAATTTTTTTTGACAACGGCAGAGCATAAAACACTACTTAAGAAACAGCTCGTCCCGAATTATAAAACAGACACACAACATGCCTTGGTAAGGACGCCTGCTTTATAATTTAAAACTCTTGGGATAATTGAGAGTAAACAGGAAGAAAACCTAGCCAAAAGACGCCGAAACTCCTCGTGATACGTAAGAAACGCTGGCCACTCCTCTTGGGAGTGTAAGATGTGGTACACTGCCTCACAATCTGATGATATCTCTACTTCTTGTATCTGAAACTCCACAAGCGCCTCCATCGCCCAGATGACAGCCTCCAGCTCCGAATGCAGGGCTGATAGACACTGATGAATTCGTCTTGACCCCGAACAAACTCCATCCACTGAATCTGGAAAGCATACCCACCCGACCCCTGTGAAAAGGTCATCGTATCCACATAGCATTTATAACCAGTGAAACTGAGATTAGTTGTGGTAGGAAAAATCCTTGGGGACTTAGCCGAATTAATCCTGGATACGCATAATCTACGCATATCCGTTTTAGACGTACGGGCCGCAGTCCATTCTATGTAATCAGACTGTGGCCTTCCCGACACCACTCGTGGGTCTAGGTCCACATGTGTAAAACATAAACCATTTCGAGCTTTCCAAATATGCTAAATGATCCATGAGAATATGCCAGAATCTACCTGATTTGGAATACGGTTGCACATAAAATCTAGGTTATACCATATTGACTGTCCCGGGAACAACCCCGGTCTAGACGGTATGTCTGATAGTGCCCAAGCTTGAATTGATGACGGACACTCGAAGAGTACATGATTAATTGTCTCACTCTCCGCCCCACAACGCTGACATCTAGCGTCCCCACCCAATCCCCGCTGGACTAGGTTTTAGAATACAGTCGTACATCATGACAATATTTGCCAGATAAAATGTTTTATCTTAGGTGAACAACCTAATTGTCAACACCTCGTATACAACATATTGAAAGATGGGCCATAAAGGCACCTATCTCCTTCCCCTTCTCTAGTTTCCAACTGATAACCCGATTTGATAGTCTACCGACCTGATGTAGTGTAGTGCCATCCCCAATGATCCACCCGCTAACTTTTTGGCAACCTAATTGCCAGTATCAGCTTCACATCTCTCGGATCGAAAAATTGCCAAACTAAAATCTCATTCCATGTACCAGCTCGCGTGTCAATAAATTGATCCACCGTCAAGTCCGAGAATAAATACAGATCCGATCAGAAAGCAGGTCAAGGCTGGCCGTCCGGAATCCACGGATCTTGCCATACCTTAATCTGCTTACCGTCCCTTACTTTCCCAATTAAACCTTTTAGAACCAAAGACCGTCCAAAGAGAATACTCCGCCATCCGTACGATGCCAACAACTGTACTTGGACCACCATTATACTCTCATCATTATAATATTTCCTTCTTAATACCCTCGCCAGAAGTGAGTCTGGGAATACCAAAAGACGCCAGATCTATTTTGCCAACAGAGCGGAGTTAAAATCTTATAAAATCCAAAAATCCAAACCCCCTTCTATCTTGGATTTACATAAAGCATTCCACTTCTTCCAATGTATACCACCACTCTTACCCGAATTGACCCACCAGAAATGGGCTATTGGCGACTGTATCTTTTGCAACACAGATTTCGGAAGTCTGTAGCAACTCATAATATATGTCGGTAAGGCCGTGAGGATATACTTTATTAGTATTTCCTTGCCCGCCTTTGGCAGAAACTTGCTGGACCAAGTGGCCACCCTTGCCTTCAACTTATCAACAACAAATGCAAAAACCTTTGCTTTAGAGCCCCCTATATTTTCCGGTAGGCCCAAATACATCCCCATTCCGTCCAACTTTGGAATGTCCAAAATCTGTTGGATTTGTACTTGGACGTCAAGATCAACCTTCTTACTAAATTGGATTGATGATTTATCAAAATTTATTTTCTGCACCAATAGTTACTCATATTCTACCAAAATATGACGAATATGATGTGCTTCTGTTAGATTAGCCCGACAAAAGAACAGAGTATCATCTGCAAAGAGGAGATGAGAAATCGCTGAGCAATTTCGTCTAATTTTTAAGCATGTAATACTGCGGTTCTGTTCATCCTTTTTCATTTTGGCTATTAACACTTCAATACACAATATAAATAAGTATGGTGACAAGGGATCCCCCTACCATATTCCTCTATGGGGAATAATGTGTCCCCCAGGGATTTAGTTAAGCAACACCGCGTACTTAACCGTAGAAATGCACCACATAATACATTTAACCCATTGGGCACAAAAACCTAACTTTATCATAAGCGCCTCTAAAAACCTCCATTCCACTCTATCATAAGCTTTGCTCATGTCCGTCTTTATGGCCATGAAATTTCCACTTACCGACCTATTTTTTCCTAACGCATGTACCATCTCCTGGGCAATCAATATATTATCAAAAATTAGCCGGCCGGCCACAAATGTCGACTGGGTTTCCGATACAATTTTAGGCAAAATTGATTTAAGTCGTAAGCACAAAACCTTTGCTATTAGTTTATCTGCAATATTACATAAACTAATGGGTCAAAATTAAACCATTCTTGTTGGTCGGGGCACCTTTGGAATTAGACAAAATATTGGTCTTATTCAAATTTTTGTCGAAAACCTTAGTTTGGATAAAATTATTCACTGCCACCAACAAATCGCCTTTAACTATCTATCACGAATGCTGGAAAAACAGCGCCGTCATCTCATCGGGTCCCGGAGCTTTCTCCGGATCCATTAGGAACAACACATTTTGTACTTCTTCTTCTGTAGCTGGTCTAATTAGTAACCTATTATCCAACTCTGTGACCCTACTTTGAACATCAACTATGTTAACTTCATCAATTCCAGAACTTGTAAACAAGTCTGAAAAGTAGGTAGACGCCTTCTGTAAAACCTCGTAGTCTTTTTCAACCCACTGGTCCCATTTGTTTTTAAAACCAATTATGCGATTGCGTGCTCTGCGCTGCCTTATAACCGCATGAAAATATTTTGTATTATTATCACGTTCCTGCAACCAGGTATTCCCACTCTTCTATTTCTAGTAGACTTCTTCCTCTACATAAGCCGCCTTCAACTTGTCGTTGGCTTCTCTAAATGCAGAAGTTGCCACAGGGCTACTATTCAGAGCCTCAATAACCCTCTCCCATTCCACAATTTCTTGCCATGCTGACGGAAAATTTTCACAACACCAATGAGAAATTTCCTTCCGACATACACAAATTTTCTCAGCTAATGACACATCCAATGTTTGTGTCCGCCCTTTACCAGCACTATCCCAACTACGTTCCATAATTTCCTGAAACCCAGATTTGCCTAACCATCTCTTATCGAAATAAAAGCATTTTTTGGACGCGCCACTACTTGATCTTCTGCCATCACTAAAATAGGTCGATGATCCGATCCTACCATATATAGGTATTGTATCTCGGTTTTAGGGAATAATTCATGCCACTCTCCATTACCGTAAGCTTTATCTTAAATACAGCGAACTATCCCGGTATTACGTACACCTCGCCACGACCAACTATTTCCTTTTTTTTGGAACTTCCAAAAAATCACAATCCCTGAGCATCTGAATGAAACTCATAAACGACGTTAAAAGCCTCAAAATCCCACCTTGCTTTTCATGATTTCCGGTTATCTCATTAAAATCGCCACTTATTATCCATGGACCCGAACAAAAAATCCTTATCCATGTAATTCTTTCCCACCATATGAACGTCTTAACTTTACAGGTTCACCATAAATAAATGTTACAAAAGACTGTTGTCCAAGTATATCGAATGAAATTTCTATTATATTTTTATCCTGATAATTAATTTTAACATTATAACTATCATTATAAAATAAAGCCAAACCTCCACTTGTCCTTGTTGGTTCAACTCTAATCAAATTTGTAAAACTCAAATGCAATTGTATTTTTTTCTAGAAAAGATACTTTATTTTTAGTTTCTGATAAAAATTAAAAATCTGGCTTACATGCTTTCCAAATATCTCTCAAATAGCTAATTGTAATTTTATTACCTAAATCCTGACAACTCCAACACAACAACTTCATAATCATAAAATATCTTCCATGGAGACTTTATATTTCTCCTTTGCTTTCCTCTCTTTGGGCTTAAGAGCCTTAGGCGTCTTCCTAGGTGACTTTGTACACACCAGCGCCAATTTCCGCGTACTAATACCCCGCAGTGGTGTCGTGTTTTGGGGCGCCAGCTTTCCGATTACCGATTTGGCCTTCCCATTTTTAACCACTTTCGCAGAATGAAATTTTTCCACTAACTTTGCATGGAAGTTTACATGTTCCAGATATGTCAGGTCATGTTGACTATGTAAGTCATCAGCCAGCCCCAATTCCGCGAAAACCGCCGCTGTCACAGACTCAATAAAGTCCTCCTCGATATCTATGGTTAGGTCACCATCTTCAGCAGAAATCTGTTGCCCCAGATCATCTCCCATTGCCTCAGCAATCTTTGACTCCTCTGAGATAGACAAGTGCTTCTCGGTTTCCAAATGTGAAGCCTCGGCCAGAGCCACCTCCGCTTCTTCCACTATCTGACCTGATGGTTCTTGAAACAACGGTCTGAGAACCTTCTTTGCTGAGTTTGTTTCCATCACTGAAACGGGTTCCAGCTCCTGAAAGTATAACCAACATAAAAAGACATTAAAAATGTTAGACAAATCAGAAAAACCAGAAAGTGAATATCTTACTTTCTCGGTTACATCTTTTTGTGTTTTTAGCAATTGGAGCCCACGACCTCTCTTAACCAGTGGTGCTTTAGCGTTTCCAAATTTTGTCACAACCGACACTGCATAGCCTTTATTTGGTCCAATCATGATTCCCTTATCGGTCTTAGTTCTCTGTACATGACCCGCCACTCTAGAGGATGCAGTCCCTATACCTCTGTTATCCGATTTGGTCTTGTAACATACCGACACGTCGTGCGTCATACGAAAACAGAGAGTACAAAAACCTTCCGACCTCCTATATTCAAACATGACCTTCGACTCACACCCTTCTTCAAATTCCAGTATTGAAGAGAATACTAACGGCTTAGAACATGAAATTTCAATTAGGACCTGACCCTTCTCAACATCAATACTAATTACCAAACCCACAGAATTAGCCACCAATCTATACACCTTCTCTACCCTATATTTGAAGGGTATTCCAGTAATCCTAATCCATAACCTAATAAAATTAGGGTGCTCCGCCTCAGACAATGGTTTCCATGGCGCATAGGATACCATCCACCCATCAAAATTAATAGAACAATTGTCTAAAACATTACCCATGTCTGTTTCAGATTGAAACTCAAACTGAAACCGACCATTACCTAAATTCAGTCCTCGCACACGTCCCACTAAACCCCAAAATTGTGGCATTCTAAATAGAAAGGTATCTAAATTCTGCAACATGGGATTGAGACAACGTCCCATGAGCACTTTAGAAATTCTCGCTAGCAAAGCCGAGTTGTCTATTTTCGGGATTTTAATTTTCAGAACCCTTGGAGGCGACTTAGACATTGTACCATTTGTATTAGAACCTAATTGCGACATCACAAACCCTATTTCAATACCACAACCTAAGAATTCAAAACTTGCTACAACTGAAGAAGGAACCGATGGAAAACTAATGTTAAGCCTTCCCTTTATATAGCCCCATGAACCGACTCCAAAACTAGACCTTAGCCTAGATTCAAGGTAGATAAGCAGCCTATATTTTAGGAACATATAGATTTTTGAATCATACTTATCTACGAAATCCCACCCCCAAACTACGAAAAACACCCCCACACTACCCCATATCCGAAGAACAGGAACCAAACCCTAACCCAATCGCCTCCCCGACGAACTAAACCCCACAAAAGAAACCCTAGAACCTTACCCAACCATAGATCTACCCTCCGATCCAACTAGAAACCACGCCGCCACCTACCTTCGGTCGGAAACACGCCGGAGAACCGCAGATCTTCTCGGAGTCGCCCCAGGTCTAGAATCGCCTCTTCGGTCGAGTATACTCGTTTTAGATTTATCATATTAATCAATTTGAATCACAATAACCAAAAAACCTAAATATTTAATTTTTTAATATAAATAAAAATATCGGATGTAACCAAAGATGTAACCAAAGATATTAATTCAACAATTCAACATTTCGGTTCTATAAATCGGAATTGAACCAAGACGGTATAAAGAAAAGTCTTCTTCTTCTTTGTTAGAGAGAAAGCGAGTGAGAGAGGATTCTTGATTCCTAGTTCTTTTTCAATTATGCTCTTGAATCTACTTAGACGTTTGATCCTGGCTTCATCTCAATTGAATCCGGGAATGAATGGAGTATACTCTTATTCGAACTGATTTCTCACGAAGGATCGAGTGGTGGGAATTGTTCGTTTAAGTTCAGAAGAAATATACTTCGCCTCCATTGAAGACTTCTGTTACTTAACTTGATTCTCCTCTTCCTGAACTCACAAATACCTTGATTTGATATCTCGTGTAATCAAGAAGAAGCGGCAACAATCTTAAACGAACAATCGTCTCTTTTCAAGATACGCATGCAATGGTGAGACTCGGTGTTGTTCTGGATCTTTCAAAGCTTCAGCCACTCACGAGATTGAACTATCAAAGATGATCAAAAGAGCTCATGTTCTTCTTCCAAGAAATAGGTATCGACTATATTCTGATAGGAGAAGATGAAATCAAAGCTTCAGCTGAAATCGGGAATGTAGATTCTAATGAGTCCAAAACCGTAAAAGAAAGAAAGGAAGGGAACTTTCAGGACAACAGTCGAAGCTGCAAAGGTCATATTCTTCGTCATCTATCGGAAAGACTATTTGACATCTATGTCAATTTCGAATCAACGAAGGAGATCTGGGAAAATCTGAAGAAGAAGTATGGTGCGGAAGACGAAGGTAAAAAGCAATATGTAACCTCGAGATGGACCTCGTTCTTTATGAAAGATGATGTCCCCATTCTCAACCAACTTCACGACTACGAAGACATAATCTCAAATATTCAAGCATAAGGAATGGTGATCGATGAAAATCTCGCGACTCTAGTTCTTATGGATAAATTGCCATTATCCTGGAATGAATACCGATCAAAACTGAAACACGAGAAGAAGAAGATGACTCTCGATGAAGTGATCTCTAACATCATGATTGAGGATGCCAATCGATTATTTCAAGGTAAATCATTCGAAACCAAATATCCGAATGGAAATGCTAACTTGTTCGAAGGACATTCTGGTAAAGGGAATTACAAGAAGAAAAACAACAAGAAACAGAAGAGAAACGGTCCAAATCACTCAATGGAGTTCAAACGAAAGATAAAGTGTTGAAATTGCAATCAAGAAGGTCACAAGAAGCAAGACTGCAAACTTCCAATCAAGACAAGGAATGACAAAGAAGAAGCTAAGGCTCACATTGCAGAAACCATCATTGCCACTGTGACATAAGTGAATGCCACAACTAATAAGACGGAGTGGATTATTGATTCTGGTGCCACAAGGCATATCTGCAATCAAAGAACATTCTTCAAGAATCTTGATGAATATGGCTGCGAGAACGTTTTCCTTGGAGATGCAAGTGTTGTAAAGGTAAGTGGTATAGGTGAAGTAGATATAAGTCTTTCTTATGGAAAAACCTTAACTCTGACAAAGGTACTCTTAGTTCCAAATATGCGTAGGAATTTTCTTTCTAGTGGTTGTTAATGCTAGCTGGAATTAAACAAATAATAGATGCATGAAAGATGGTGTTAACTAAAAATGGAGAGTATGTAGGAAAAGCTTTCTGTATTGGCAATCTATTTGTAATTGAAACCGGGAACATGAATAAAGTTGATTCCTTTGCTTATTTGTCGTGTGACTTTGTGTCCTGGCATGGTAGATTAGGCCATCTAAACTCAAAGTTTATGGTACGACTTAGTAAGTCTGGTTTGATCAATGTCAAGAATGGATTGAATTTAACAAAATGTGAAACATGTGTCGAGGCTAAACACAGTAGAAAACCATTTAGCAACCCTATTTTGAGATCATCGAATCTTCTTGATTTAATACACACTGACATTGCAGACTTTAAGAGTCTAACTAGCAGAGGTGGAAAATCGTATTACATTACATTTATAGATGATTTTTCAAAGTATGCCTATGTGTATGTGTTAAGATCAAAAGATGAGGCATTTGACGTGTTTGTTCAATCTAAGATAGAAGTTGAGAAGCAACTTGACAAAAAGATTAAGAGGTTGAGATCAGATCGTGGAGGTGAGTACACTTCAGATAAGGTCAATTCTTTCTGTCTTAATGAAGGAATAATACATGAATTGTCAGCTCCCTACACCCCTCAGCAAAATGTATTGCTGAGAGGAAGAACAGAACTTTAAAAAAATATGATGAACTCGATGCTTCTAGGTTCTAGTATTAATAGTCAATTGTTGGGGGAGGCAGTTTTGTCTGCCTGTTATATACTTAATAGGGTTCCTCATAAAGGCATCACCACAACTCGTTATGAACTTTGGAAGAGACACCCTCCTAATCTGAAATGCTTTAGAGTGTGGGGGTGCTTGGCCAAGGTAGGACTTCCAGATTTCAAAAGGAATAACATAGGTGCAAAAACCATAGATACAATCTTCATAGGGTATACACAGAACAGTGCCACCTATAGATGCTTAGTATTTGACAATAAAACACACTCCTTAGGACAAGTCATAGAATCTAGAGATGTAGAGTTCTTTGAACACTCATTTCCTT
This sequence comes from Lepidium sativum, assembly GCA_023374145.1. Lineage (NCBI taxonomy): Eukaryota > Viridiplantae > Streptophyta > Magnoliopsida > Brassicales > Brassicaceae > Lepidium > Lepidium sativum. Next base: position 8,211 of record JAKUCM010007559.1, on the reverse strand, counting down.
TCAAGAGCTCTGTGTGTACCTCCCCTGTTCCTGACTCTGGGAAAAGGAGCATCATTGAAGTGGAGCCAAAAATATCAGAGCCTAGGAGGAGAAAATGTAACAGAACTGAAGTAACTTTTGGACCAGACTTCATCACCACCTTTCTTGCAGAACATGAAGAGCTGAGTGAAGAATTTATCTACACATTCCTAATAAAAGAGGATCCTGAATCATATACTGCTATGAAAACAATATATGTTATGTTCTGGAAAGAGGCTTTAAATAGTTAATATGAATCTATTATATCTAACCACACCTGGGAACTTGTAGATTTTTCGAGTGGATGCAGGGCTATGAAGCGTAAATAGATCCTTAAAAAGAAGCTGAAGTCGGATGGCACCATTGATAAGTTCAAGGCTAGACTGGTAGCTCAAGGATACTCTCAAGAGCAGGGAGTTGATTACTTCGATACCTATTCTCCTGTATCTAAGATAGCATCTATTAGGTTGTTATTTGCAGTAGCTGCTTCACACAAGCTGATAGTTCACCAAATGGATGTTAAAACAACATTCTTAAATGGTGATCTTAATGAGGAGATCTACATGTATCAACCAGAAGGTTTTGTCGTAGAGGGTCTAGAGAACAAAGTGTGTAGCTTAAAGAAATCATTATATGGTCTTAAGCAAGCTCCCAAACAATGGTTTGAAAAATTTAGCTTAACATTGTTGGAAAATGACTTCTTACCTAACTCGGGGGACACTTGTATTTTCAGTAAGAAAGTAGAATAATACATCATCATATGTCTATATGTTGACGATATGTTAATCTTAGGTACAACCCTGGAGGTGGTGAATGACACTAAAGCCATGTTGAGCTCAAGATTCTTAATGAAAGACCTGCAGGAAATGGATGTCATACTCGGAATTAAGGTATGCAAGCTAACTGATGGGTTTGCACTGTGTCAATCACACTACATAGAAAATGTGCTAGTTAGATTTGGCTACTGGAATGAAAAACCAGCAAGAACACCTTATGATTCCTCTGTTCACTTATGCAAGAATAAAGGGAACGATATTAATCAGAGTGAATATGCTAAGATATTAGGAAGTGTCATGTACCTTATGAATTGTACAAGACCAGATATAGCGTACACTATGTTATGTTAAGTAGATACACCCACGGCCCAAGTAATGATCATTAGAAGGCCATGTACAGACTGTTGAGGTACCTAAAAGGAACCATCAATTGGAGTCTGAAATACGAGGGTCCTCTTGCAGCCTAGAAGGCTACTGTGATGCAAATTGGGTGACTGATCATGATGAAATAAACTCGACAAGTGGGTATGTATTCACAATGACAGGTGGTGCAATCTCATGGAAGTCGAGCAAGCAGACATGTACAGCACGCTCAACCATGTAATCAGAGCTGATTGCGATGGAACTGGCAGGCCAAGAAGCTGAATGGTTGAGAAACGTATTGTCTGACCTTCCTATACATGATACGAGGTGTTCTTCAGTCTCATTGAGATGTGATTCACAAGCAGCTTTGGCAGTGGCCATGAACAAGCTATACAATGGAAAGAAAAGACACATAAGACTGAGACATAAATAAGAGGTCTCCTAGAGACTGGAATACTGTCACTGGAGTATGTCAGGTCGGCTATAAACATTGTAGACCCATTCACCAAAGGCTTATGCAGAAGAATGATTATGGAGACAGCTAAAGAAATGGGTCTACAATGAGTCTAGGTTATGAGCTCTCTGAGAAACCACACCATCATGTCTCATTAAGTTGAAACACATGGTTCAAGAAGGTTCAAACTCCACAAAGAGCTCGAGTAACTGGGTAAAGACTGAAGCAAACATAAAAGGGTATACAACTCTGAAAATGAATCTGAATAAGCAAGATTGATCTTGAAGACTAAACCTACTCATGAGGCATTAGTGGATCAATGTATAGTACTTAACAGATGTATACATAGCTTAAGGAACTTGATTTGCAGAATGTCTAAGAAACACATTGATTCAAGTCTTTGTACATCAATGGATTCAGAGGGAAAATTATGGAAACAAGTGGGGGATTGTTGGATGATTATATAATTTGTTTAAAAATTTTCTGTACAAAACCGGAAATAACCAAAGATGTAGATAAAAGATATTAAACCAACAATTCAACATTTTGGTCCTATAAATCGGAATTGAACTAAGACGGTATAAAGAAAAGTCTTCTTCTTTGTTAGAGATAAAGCGAGTGAGAGAGGATTCTTGATTCCTAGTTCTTTTTCAATTCTGCTCTTGAATCTACTTAGACGTTTGATCCGGACTTCATTTCAATTGAATCCGGGAATGAATGGAGTATACTCTTATTTGAACTGATTTCTCACGAAGGATCGAGTGGTGGAAATTGTTCGTTTAAGTTCAGAAGAAATCTACTTCGCCTGCATTGAAGACTTCTGTTACTCAACTTGATTCTCCTCTTCCTGAACTCACAAATACTTCGATTCGATATCTCGTGTAATCAAGAAGAAGCGGCAACATTTGTACTGTGATGTGTGTGGAAAACTTCACTAGATTTTTTTTCTGTTTTGTAAGGAAGGAACTTGCAATTCAAGGTTGTACTCAAAGTTAACAAAGAAATCTCTTCGATTTACAGTTCCTATACAACATCTCAAGTGATGGATCCTGTTGATAACTCACTTCATACTTTCCAAGCCCTTGTCAGGGATGCAGTGAAGAAGAACAAAACACACTTAATACTTTACACAAGTATATGCAGACTTAAGCCTCTAGTAACAGGTACTTGTTTGAATAGAGTTTGAGAGTCAATGTTTCCTTTTATTTATGGGGAATTATGGCTAATCGTTTTATATATGTTCTAGGCATGGAAGGTGTAAATTTTATTTGGGACAATGATGCTATAGACGACTTCTATAAAGGTGATTTGCCCGATTGGCTATAATGAATGATGCATTTGTTAATGGTGACAAGCTTACACTTTTATGAGGTGAAGTGTTAGTTTCTTACTCATCTTCATAATATGTGATCTATTTTTACTTACAAGATTGTATAGCTAAGTTTATATGCCATTTGAGATGAAGTAAGTAGTCGTGCAAACAAAAGAAGATGTCGTCTCAAGTTTAAAGTTGAGGTCAACCAATGCAATCTTTTACATGAATTTCAAGGTTTGTAAAGGTCCATGTGCCTTGAAGCTAGATGTTGGACCAAAAAATAAATTGATATGGGAGGATTGAAGTGACGAGTAAAGGATTTTGGATTATAGTTAAGTCGGTTGTATGCTTGCTGATCAAATCAAAGTACTATGGTGTAAGATCTTTTCTCTATATATATAAATGTTTAGATGGCAAAAAAAAAAGTGAAGAGGAAGAGACTTTGGGGTTGCTCTAGATAGATTCATTGGGTTGAGATCAATTTTATGACGTATAGAAAGCAATGTGTCGTATTTTACAAGTTACTTCTATAATGTTCATATCGTAGCTATTAAACATCTAAAAGAAATTGACTATGAACAATTGCTCGATTTTCCGTAGTTTACATATGCTTGTCTTAAACTGCTTGAAAAATTTAGGAGTCATGTAACTATACAACTCTCTCATCCAAATTTCTCTGCCGTGTGACACGTGCAATCAAATAGTTTTTGCGAATTAAATCCTCAAGACTACCACCAGATCTGTAGTCGAAAATCAGATTGTGATTTGATTTATTTGGATCAAACTCATCATGTGCTATCTCGTAACCGTAGGAACGTAATACGTAAGGACAACTAATAGGTTTTAACATACGTTCCTCTTCAATGAGAGTTTCCGCTTGCGAAATCTCAACATAATTTATCTTGAAGGTTTTCATATTTCTATCGTGTGAGATACGCAGTAGATATTACACCTCTACCAAATATAGTATGAAGGATATGACCACTCTGCATTATAAGGAGGCGCAATGAAAACGGAATCATGTCGAAGTGTGAAAGTAAAAGATGGGTGTAAAGAGAAATATAGAAACTAGAAGAAGAATGTTTGTTTGAAGTTGAGAATGTAGGAAAAAGTATTATATCATGAAGAATCAAAAAAAATTGTGTGCTTAAGTAAGATGAAAAGTCGTGTCTATAAGGAAAAGTTTTTTAAAAAAAAAATGAAGAAAATTTTATAAAGAGTTGCGATAATAATAATTGTAGCATCCAGTCGATTAGTTAGTTTCTTATATGCATGCATGTATAGGGGAAGCGAAAGAGTCTTTTCTTTTAGTTATAATTAAAAAAATATAAGGGAAGAGAGCAATCGTAAGACGCCACGTGAATGTCCCTTTCTACATGCAGGATCTCGACGTCACATAAGCATTAAGTTGTATACTGCAGTCTTTTAACAAAAAGAACCCATTATCAAAAAACAAATTCTGTTGAAATCATATGTATAATTGAAATAATAAAGTCAGTGGAGTAATTGAAATCATATCTATAATTGAAATAATAAATGTATATTAGTCGAGTAAAATTTATATTATTCAAATTTTATAATTGTATTTACTAAGATGTTATGAATCCTATACAATATATCTCTTACACTTTTAAGGTCACTTTGTAGATAATTTCAAATATTGGAGAAATAATTTATATATTTGTAATTTTTAATATACTGTTGCATTAGTCCACCTACTGATATTTAAATATAAGAAACTGTATAGCAAAAAGACATTTTTTATCGATACATAAAATTACATTTTATGAAAATGAAAAAAGTATAATTATCTAGTAGTTTTGTATAACCATTTACCGGTATATAACTACTTGCATTTCGATCTCCACTTTTTAGTATCAAATTCAATTTTTTTAGCTTCAAAATCTTATTTTTCAACTATATGAGCAGTGAAGAATCAAGACAAACATGGTAAAATTGACTCATATCCACCTTTTCTTCTTTTTGTGTTCTCGAGCTTTTGGAATCATCACAAATCCAACAATCAACATCAACAACAAGAATTACACATTTAACTATGCCTCTTTCATCACCAAAATGTCCATACTTATCTAAAAAAGTAAATTAAATATGTATTCAATAATCAATTATATACTTATGCACATATAACTTTCTCTTGGTTGTGACTTATTCAGACTTTTAGATTATTGCACAATTTTTTTTGGAAGAGTTATTTTAGTTTTATTTAACTATTTCCAGCTTGATTTTATTTATTATCAAAACCTAAAATCAAATTTAAACTTCAAAACTTACAACTAATAAACATGTTTACATACTAGTGAAAACAAAATTTGAATAGAATCCAAAATTAGTATGTATATCATACTTTATAATTATATATATATATATATATATATATATATATTTATATTTATATTGCTATATTTAAATGATAAATATGACTAAAGTAGCAAGTGATCTATATGAGATGTGTTTATAATGTTTGTATGTAATTTTAATTTTTTTTAAAAGAAATTACTTTTACTATAATAAAATCATATTGTAGTTTTTTTGCTAAAGATTTTGCTAGTCATTAGAAATCAAAATCTTTCTTCCACATACTTTTGGTTTCTTTTCATTTGTACTTTCATATAAATGAATTCAAAATCAAAGCAACAAAAAACACAAAAAGTGCACAGTCACAATAATTTTTAAATATGAGTATGCTAAAGTATTCAATAGTCAACTCTCTATTACTTTTATAGTTTATCTTTGTTTATTCTTATTTTTGAGATACTTCGATTGTGTTATGCATAAATTTCAAAGGAAGATATTATCAAAACTAAATTTTTAGCCTCAAAAGAGTTTTCAAAAACAAAATGCCAACAGTTGAATACTAAGAATATCGAAGAAACTGCTTGAAGTCATGAGTTAATGAAAGCTGAAATTTGATCAAATATATTTAATGTTTCATCAAAATTTTAGCAAGTATCATCCAAAGACTGCAAAAAACAAAATTTCACTAATTAAACTTACTTCTGCAGCACTGTATGAACTTTTTATTTTCTTTGTTTGTGATATTGTTTGTCGCATAAAATAAAATTTCAATATTAGCTTTCAAAATATATTATAACAATGAAAAACTTATAACTTACATTTTCTCTACCATTATTATATTCTCGAATAAACATTGCTAGAGACGTTATACGATTGATTGGTGTTTAAGTTGGAGAATATCAATTGTCTAATTTTTAACGTTTTTGATATACACAAGTCTCCTACGATGTGATCGTAATTTCTTGATATCATCCCACAAATGGTCTATCTTCTTCTCTTTTAATATCATTTTCATTCGTATTTCGAGTCTCTATTAATACTCGAGGTGTAACAATAATGATTTGGTTTTTGAATTTGTTTTCGATTCATTGTTTTGTAAAATCAATCAAATCTTGCAAAAAGTAAATTAGTCTCAAAGTTGGTATAAGATCTCTGCTGACAACAACCTAACAAATCTTTAGAAACATACAAATATTTTTTATGTTTTTTTTCTAATTGTGATCTACTTTATCTACCAATAATAATTGTGCAGTTCACATCTTTCAAAATTTTGGAGATTATCTATATTTCAAGATATGTAACAATTATAAACTCAACTTTATCTAAATTTCATTAGCATAAACAAATATAAGATAAAGTTTATACTCAACGTTTGATAGAAGATGCATATCTCACATGTTTGATATTTTCATTTTTCTTTTTTAGTAAACTTGATAATTCTAATTGTTGAATCGGATTTAGATCTCATTATGATTAACAATATATCATGGAGCTAGATACAAATAGTTTTATCACAATAATACATAATTTATATTCTTTGTCTGGTGAACATATTCTCGATTGTACTATATAACTATTATTTTAATGTATTCATATGATTAAATAAAAAAAGTAAAAGCAACAAACAAAAAAAATAAAATGAAAAAAGATATACTTGTCATGATTCGTTTTAATTGTGAATGTGGTAACATAACCAAATATTCTATAATTAATTCTTTATTAATTTTACAATATTCTCCACTTTTTCTCTTGTGTGTGATATACTTTGAATTGTGTTGTGCATAAAATTTTATAGAAGAAATTATCAAAATTAAATTATCATGAAAAAGTTTCAAAGACCAAAAACCAAAAATTAGAGAGAAACACACAATGCTTACTCATCTTACTACCATGTTTTTAAATATAGAAACTGCATAAAAAACTTTTAGTTTTTTGACCATTAATTTGCAAAATGTTTTGGTATGTTCTTACAAATAAATTACTCTAAATACTGTGTTTTTTCTTCTTCTAAATTTTTTTTTTTTTTGTCAATATTGGCCCACAAATAGCCGGCCAATTAGCCAAGTTCTTGCAAATGCAAGCGGGAAGACTCGATCTCGGGATGTGTAAGTGTGCATGCTTTTTGTGGACTTACCACCTGCCACTAGGCTAAATGCCACTTACTTTTTTTTTCAAAATTTAGAAACTGAAAATTAACTCTTTTGTGACAAACCAAATTGAAAAATTATTTTTTCAGTAACTAAATAATAATAAAAATAACTAATTCAAAACATTTTCCCCATTAGTCTCCCAAACTATTTTGTATGATCCAATATGCATTCCTATTTTTATCGATGTTATGAGAACATCATGTTTTTCTATCCTACCTAAATCCAATGTATTCTTTGAATACATGAAAATTCTCTACAATCAAAAATAGAAAAAACAGTTGATAAATATTTTTAAAATTAAATAATATAATTATAGTTTTAGTTGCTTACATTTCTATGAAGCATAAGCATACTTGATAATGGTAGAACCCCTACTACCAGTTGTCTTATAACCATCTCAAGAAGCATCATATCATCCACATCCGTAAGCTGAACTGTAGATTTCAGAGACGGAATGAAATTCTTGTGTTATTCATGAGAACATTTACAGAATTATATACATTAACATATATTAGGAAAACAAAAATTTACAATGAATGAAATCGATAAATGCTAACATGAACAATATCATCTATCATTTTCCTCTCTACTTATAGTTTTCAAAAGTAAAGTTATTATATGATTAACACAAAGCGACGACAAAATGAGATTTAAAAAAAAAAAAAAAGCGATGACAAAAGTAAAAGAAAAATACAAAGAAGAAACTATAACTATATAAAAACATATACTATTTCTATTTCATATTACTTGTTATTCTAGGCTAAATTTTTTTGTTTTACTTTAGTTGTTATTCTAATTTTCAAATGTACTTTTTAATGT